>JAUMHN010400995.1:0-15852 GCA_032360265.1 Heliamphora ciliata
TTAGTTTTTTTCTTTAATGTTAGCTTAGTTCATTTTTGTAATATGCATGTTTTGGTTATTTTCTTTAAAATGCATGTCTAGAATAGTTTAGCTTATTTTATTAACAATTCATGTTTAGGTAATTTTATCATTTCTAACCATATTTTTGTTCTTTTATGAAAACCATGATAGTTTATTTAATTTTTGTAAACATTGCATGCGGGTGTGTTTTATGTATCCTTTTAGCTAAAAATTACATGCCTTAGCACTTAAGATTTTTCTTTTAATATTTTTTTATTTTGAAATATTATGTGCATATCTTATGTATTTTCTATACTTGATTTTGAATGTTCTCTCTTCACCCCCCATTTTTTTTATTTGCATGCATTTGAGAAATCATATTAAAGAACCAATGATGATTAGTAGAGGCCAACCTTACGGTTGGGCGAACGGGGTACCTAACACCTTCCCCGATTCATACCTTAGCCCCCGAACCCTTTTTCTCTGGTTAACGTTTTCAAAATCAGTAGCCAATTTTGTTTTTCTTAGTTTTTCTCAAAAACTAAGTGACGACTCCATTTTTAATAAAAAGGGTTTTCAAAATTTGATTTTCAAGGTGTTCAAAATATTTTCTAAAACATCTTTGACTTATCTCATTTTTAACCCCCAAATCCCAAAGCCACAGCGCCCGATACCGGTTCATTAGTTGTGATTGCAAAAAATTGGATGATGAGAAATTAATATGGTTTTATATGAACGAAATGAATGTTTTAAAAATGGTTTTTTGGAAAGAACAAATGGGTGTGCATGAGTGTGTGCATGAGAATATATAAAAATTGGTAAAACTTGCATTTACTTCGATTACACCTATCACACCTCACAAATCATGCATAACACTTGATTAGTCTTTATCCTACGAGTTTTAGCTCATATATATATATATATATATATATATAAAACCATTTCAAGTTTCGAGGATTCGGGGTGATATCAATGCAAAGGATGCATGTGGGAAAGGATTAAGAAGAAAATCTAGTATTTCTTTTGTATTTATATTAGCATTGTATAGAAAATAAAGTGGATGATTGTAATAATTTAAGTGTTGTAAAGGAACTCTTGAAGATTAATAACTTTGTTTGGCCCTTGTGACATGTTTTTATTATGGTTCCTTGAAGAGAACATAGAAGGGTTGTTCTTAATAAAGTCTTTATTGATAGCATTTATGCGGAACATCTTGGGTTGTGTTCATGGGCTCTCGGGGTTCGGGACGTTACAAATATGTTGATCAGATTCGAAAAAAGGTCGAGCTTTAATTCCAGAACCTAAGAAGATGGTTTTATTGGGGGAATGGATAGATTGGGAGTCACTACCATCAGTAGTGGTGCATTTCTTTTCAAATGCATTTATGGATTGGGTTAATAATTTCGTATTATTACCAAGCAATATTAAACATGAATGGATTATCAATCAATGTATTATCAAAATCAGAACAAAATTTATTAAATACATTAAATCAAATTAATGATCCTGAAATTAGATCAAAATTAATATTACAATATTTAGACCAAGTAACTGAAAAAATTGAAACTAGTCCACGTTTACAAAAATTAAATACTACAAAAGTTGATTTTAAAAATATTTTAAAAAGATTAGAACAACCACGAAAATAAATCTCAACAACCTCTGAAATATATCAAGAAGTAAATCAATTAAAACAAGATATTAAAAATTTATAAGAACGGATTTCTAGATTAGAAATTAATAAAAGAAAACCAATGAATTTTGCTTAGGAACCATTCCATGGTACTCAAGAAAGCACAAATGTATTACATAATGGAAAAAATAAAAATAAAAATAAAGGAATTATTATACAAGAACCTGTAGATCCTAACTTGACAATAAATGAATCCAATTTTCCTTCACTAAATCAAATTATGTTTCAAAAATGGTATATAAAAATACATTTAGTAATCCAAGAAGACTTTATTGTAGAAGCAATTGTATTAGTTGACTTTGGTGCTGATCTTAATTGTATACGTGAATGATTAATCCCTACAAATTATTTTGAAAAAACTAAACAAAGTTTACATACTGTTGATGGCAGTTCAATAAAAATAAATTATAAATTATCTAATACTTATATTTGTAATTAAGGAATTTGTTTTCAACCAGAATTTGTTTTCGTCCAAGATTTATCTCAACATATGATTTTAAAAACACCTTTCTTAACAATGATTGATCCATTTAAAGTCACTTATAAAGGTATTTCAACAAAATTATTAAAAATTCAAGAAATAAATTTCTCATTTATATTCCCTCCTCAACCACATACATTACAAGAAATAAAAGCCAATTTAATTTTTAAACAAAAATAAATTCATTATTTACAAGAAGAATTATCTTATACTCAAATTGAAAAATAAATTAATAAATTTGAAACACAGCAAAAAATAGAAGAATTTAAAACTTTATATGAAAAAGATTTAAGTTCAAATTTAGCACATGCCTTTTTGCATAGGAAACAACATATAGTACAATTAGCATATGAGTCTGATTTTAATGAAAGATTTATACAACCAAAGCTGGACCTTCCCAAATGGATTAAACCTAACTTGAATATTGTAAAAATGAAATTCAAGTTTTATTAGACAAAAAAATAATTTGTCCCAGTTAATCTCCATGGTCGTGCGCGGCTTTATATGTAAACAAAAATGCTGAATTAGAAAGATAAACTCCTTGCCTAGTAATTAATTATAAATCATTAAATAAAATTTTACAATGGATTAGATACCCAATTCCTAATAAAAAAAAATTATTAAACCGTTTAAATTGGACACTATAAATGAAATGTTATGCCCTTTGTGTTAAAAAGTGCTCCTTTAGAATTTTAAAGAATCATGAATGATATATTTAATAATTATACTCAATTTTGTATTATTTATATTGACGATATTTTAATATTTCCTTCATCAATATCTCAGTATATTAAGCATTTAAATAAATTTTATAATATTATTAAATCCAATGGTTTAGTTCTAAGTGCTCAAAAAATAAAATTATTCTAAACCAGAATAAGGTTTCTTAGTCATAATATTTTTCAACGCACAATAATCTCAATTGATAGATCTATAGTGTAACGACCCGGTACAGACCCTAGTTGTAACAACCCTAGTTGTAACAACCCATGTAATAATCCTCCTCAGACCCTAATGTTATTGACGGATAGTCCACGAAACCATAGAACACAAAAGTAGTTCAGAACCCTAACTCGAATAAAAAACCCTAAGTTTGGCCCGAAAACCCTAAAAAGGTTTAAAACTCAGGCAACAAAGTCTTAACACCTAGAGAGTCTCTTAACATTCTAAATTAAGTAAATATCATGAAATAATAAATTAAAAATAAAAAATTCTCATAAATAGGGTAAAATAACCGTTTTGCCCCTAGTACAGCAAAAACCCTTAAAAACCCAAATTTTGACATATGGATACCCTAAATTAAGAATTTAAGCACAATTAAGTAGTAAAAGACAAAATAACATGAAAAATGCCAAAAATACCCCTTAGTGGCCGACAACCTTGGAAGATGTGCCAAAAGTGACTTTTTGCTTTCTTTTTAGCTTTAAATGATGAGAAAGGTATTAAATGAAGCCTTATGATGATCACATACTTGTTGAACAAGTAATATACATAATAATATAGCGATATATGTCAACAAAAGCAAAAAAATTATTATTGACGTAAATACACAATAAAATAAGTCAAAAAACCCTATATTGCCAAAACAGCTTAATTTGACTTGAAAGACTACATCTATTTAATCAATTGCTATAAAAACTATGATAATACATAAAAATACTATATTTCTCATAAACATATTAATATAATAGGTTTCAGTAAGAAAATACACCAAAAAGATAAATCAAATTAACTTTTAATGCAATTTCTTGCACAATAGTGGCACGAAAACCGAGACAAATCTCTTGATTGATGGGGGATCAGATTTTTGTCCCCCAAACAGCCACCTAGTTACTTTTAGCTTCCCAAATCTGATTTCTTGTCCCCTCAAAGCTTGAACTACATTAATCAGCCCATGTGATGTGTGGGGAAGAAAGGAAACAAAAGAGTACCTTAATTAATTTCTTGTCTCCCCTTTGTCCCCTAGCCTTTTCCTATTTAAACCAAGCCAAATCTAGTCTCTCCCCTTCAAAATTTCATGCATATAGAGAGAGAAAGAGTGGGTTGAGTGTTCTTGAGGGTTTGAGAGAATAAAGAAATAGAAGAAGAAGGAGGGATCCAAAAGGTGGGATCTTTAGAGACCATGGTTTTAAAGCTAAGTCCTAATCCATCCTCCACCATCTTTTGATCTCCCAAACATGTAAGTAAAATTTCTAAACCTTGTATCTAATATCCCTCAAAATATACCCTAACCCATCCCTTTAAACACTCTAAAAATTGAGAACCGAAATCAAACCGAAAAGGAGTCGTAGTTGGAATTTAGGGGCTGTTATGTTTGTGAATGTTATGAGATGTTGTTGTATGTTGTTATCTTTGATATTTATGACATCTAAGTGTGCGGGATCCTTGATATGGAAGTTTGAAACACAAGCATGCAAAGAAATGAAACAAAAACTTGACATGGCATGAGTAGAAAATCTAAACCCTAAGAGGCTTGATTTTTAAGGACTTTGATGTTTCTGCCCTGAGATTTGAAATACCATAACACAATGTAGAAAATTGATCTAAGCATGAAATTTATGTCCAAAATTATATATTTGTGTTATCTTTCATCCAAAGTTGGTTTCAACTCATTTTCATAACCAGAACTAAAGATATTGCAATTTTACCAAAGTGTGTCATTTTCTGACCAGTCATCCTTACTGACTCGGAAACCGTAGTTTAGAATGAGATCCGAACTTTGGTCAAAACATGAAAGTGGTAGATAACATGTATATCCAAATACCCACCAAAAATGAGATGAAAATATTTAGGTTTTATAGGTGAAAATCCCTTTTAAAGTCTCTGTTGAATTTCGGCTTCTGAGAAACATTCTGTCACATATTTTTATATAGCCCAAAACATCTATTTTTAGTGATCTATTACAAAAGTGGTCTACATGGGAATTGTAGCTAACATATTGATGTATTTGATGCCCAAAAATCAGACCTTAAAGCCTCGGGATGAAACCCCAAAACCGTTTCAAATCCTCTGTCCAAAATCAGCTCTGCTGAGTTTTGGTGGCTGACAGAACCTACGTTTTAAAATGGCCAAAAAGTCTAACTTGTTTCAAACAACTACTCATAGCTCTAAACATGAAACTTGTAGGGTACATGTTAAACTAGATTAACATAAAAAATGGACTCATTTTGACTTCATTTGGTACCCCAAAACCGAGAGCAACCGAAGCATAATGTTTGGTAAAAATCTGGAGAAAGTGCTGAACCGTTTTTTCTTAGGATACAATGTTCACCCATTTGTCTTAGGATTTGGCCTTGGTGTTAAACATGAGAGTTGTAGTAAATATTTCTATCTAAATGGTGTATAAAAATCATAGCTTGATTCCAAGTCTAGATACCCCAAAACTTTGTGGGCTCTTTTAATTAATACTTGGTTTTGGCCTTAAAATTTGTTAATTGTGTGTTTGGGTACCTATCGCTATGAGACCCGAGTTCTATATGATAATTAGTTTGAATTAGTTGATTAGTGCTTTTAAGAGAATTCATGATGATTTAGAATCCATACTATCATATTTGAATCATATCTTGAGAATTGTAGCTTGTGCTTCACATACCTGTACCTTATGCTTTGCGCGTTGTACCATGAATCTTGCCATGTTAATGCCATGCAGTAAATTGTTGTACTTGAGATCCATATTTCACATAATGGGCATTGTCACTTCCATCTTGGTATATTAGAATCCATATATGTAAACTGTTGTGGGGGTGTTGACAATGGGCCATGTGCGTCTGAGCTGTGTTACGTCCTATGCCGTGTCACGTCTTGAGCCGAACTACCGTTGTACACCGTAGTGATCGGGAACACTGATGTACGGGAACCTAATGAATGGGAACATAATGGTACCATTCAGATTGTTGTGTCGATTATGGATAATTTTAGGCCATGTATGTCCTGAGCCGTGTTACGTCCTGAGCCGTATCACATCTTGAGCCGAACTGCCGCTATATGCCGTAGTGATCGGGAACGTTGATGTACGGGAACCTAACGTACGGGAGCATAATGGTTCCATTCGGATTATTGTATTGGATATGTTAATTTTGGACCATGTATGTCCTGAGCCGTGTTACGTCCTAAGCCGTGTCACGTCTTGAGCCGAACTGCCGCTATGTGCCGTAGTGATCGAGAACGTTGATGTACGGGAACCTAACGTACGAGAGCATAATGGTGCCACTCAGAATTTGATTGGTTGATTTATAATCGGGATGGGTTATGTTGAGTTGTCTTTCATGATTCTACGTCTAGGGCGTCCCTGGTTGTCTTTTTTCAAAAATATTTTGGGATGTGTTCCCCTTGTACACCCTGGGTGCGTTCCCGGTGTTTGAAATGGTTTATCGTGGATATTGTTGGGCACCATAGGTTCGTCGCTAGCATTCTGGTTTGAATTCTCTTAGACTTTGGGTTGACACCGGCGAAGGCATCACAACGAGTCTTTTGGTGGGACAAACCGCTTGGGATGAATTCCCTTTGTATACCCTGGGTGCATCCCCAGTGATACAGATTTGGTTTATACACCCTGGGTGCGTCCCCAGTGTAGGAAATGGTTTATTGGATATTGTTGGCCTGGAGTATGTCGCGGACCCCACACCGTTGCCATTGAGTAATACAGCTGTGGTATGAAGCCAGGTGATGTGGTTACTATTCGTAACGAGGCGCGATGATGGCTTTGGTGATCAAGTCCCATTAAGTCTAATCTGGTGATTCCCGGCGTGGAATTCCTGTTCTTATCTGGGTGCGTGTTGGGTTGGGCATCTGCATTTCATATATGCATGTTTATTGACTTATCTGCTATCCTATCATAAATTATTTTCCTCCTTGACTATAAACTATACTGGATGTTATATGGTATGTGTTGCGGTGAATTTTGTGCTGTGAGATTAGTCAGAAGGTTAGAGTGTTTTGCTTTTGGGCCTTGGCTCATGACATTTGTGCCACAGGTGAGGAGGAGTTCTTGGTGGAAGTCATCTCAGAGGGAGAAGAAGAGTTTGAAGAACAGGGTGAGTCCCAAGAGCACACGAATCCTGCTGATGCGCTGATGCATTCTGAGGAGTTGAAGCTTTTGCTTTCGTTTTTATATTCAGATTTCTCGTGTTTAGTGTAATTTTGTTGAAATTTCTTGGTGGAACTGTAATACTTATGTACTTTTAAACAATTCAGAACTCGTTTATGATATAATAACTAACGTATGTAAATATGAATGAATGGCTAGAATATCCCTTTATTTATATCTATGTATGTCCCGACGTGCCCGGAGGATGGGGCGTCACAGTTGGTATCAGAGCTTAGGTTTAGTGAACCTTCAGGCCTTGAGTTATGGGAAATGATGCATTTTGTCACGTTAATGCTCTGTAGGAGGCGTTGTATTACTAATAATTATCATTTATACATTATAAGAACTAAAATCTTCTACGCCTGAGTCTTATAGTAAGTTGTGTTAGGACGTTACCGGGATTAGAAGCAGTAGGGAATTTACATACGAAGGACAGGTATGACCATCGAGATAAAAAATTGGAGATTCATGCAACGAGTTATCTAATTTCAAGGGGGGTAGATTGGTGTACACACCAGGAGATTCATGCAACGAGTTATCTAATTCCTTATGAATGCTTTTCTCGTTTACCCCAATCCTTAGTGTCAACATTTTGAAATTCTTTTGTATGTCCTTCCTTCTTATATCATCAGTCCTCAATGGTACCGTCAAGTGTCGTTCGTCGATAACCTTTATGCACCCAAGTCTTGTTGAGAACCCTATTAGAAATTCAACACTAGAAAATACCCTTGTCCTCAATGTTTTCATGCCTCGATAATAACAAGTATTCGCATATTGATTCTCCTCCGATTCGAGTCATCATACTTGAACTAACTCTTCTCTTGAAGAAATCGATATCAATTCTTTGTTAAGTACCCATTTCAAACATTCGACATTGATAAAATCTTTTGCCATCGTTCATTTCTCTCGACTCTGAAACCACAGTCTGTTGTAGTGTTTTTGCGAATTCTTTGTACACTCTTGAAATCCTAACCTGGGAAGTTGACTTGGATGCTTGATTGAAGTACGTTAGGCCGATGTAACTTCAGGGCAAAGTATCTAGTTAGGCTGTCCCTTTTGATATCTTCTTTATCATAATCTGATTGTACTAGATTAGTTCCAGGGACACTTGTTTAAAGTATGGTTCATTGTCCTCTTCTTGTTTCTCCTACATTTGAACCCCAAATGACCACCCAATTTGTGTCAATGGTAATTTCCTTAACCTTGACCATTTGACCTCATCCAACCTATCTTTGAACCACTTGGGTTCCACCCTAAACTGTTCTAACCCCGCGCGTGTTTTTAACTGTTGACCTTCAAAAATCTTGCCCCATAAATCTATGAGTAACAACGCTCATCAGGATATTATGTCATTAGGCCTTAGTGCTTTCATGGGAAACTGAGACGATGTACAAAAATCTTCTAACACCTCTTCAAGCGTGAAACAGATTTCTTCATGATGTCACAGCTTAAAATATCTATCAACATCCGCGTTTAACAAAGTTTTGAAGATCGAGACTCCCGTTTGCAAGAATAGTTAAGTAAGGGCTTATTCGACTAACTATATCTTTTCAAAGGTCTCGACAAATAAGGCTATACCATCAGCAATCTAAGGTTAGAAACGACAACTTCACATCAAATGTTTCATGACACCACCATATGGCACAATTCAAATTTCTCTAAAACTAGTTCATAGCTGACCCACCTATTCCGATAAATCGAGAAGTAAAAGATTCATACCGGTAATAAGGAAGTGAAAAATGAGAAACAGTCTTGAAACTCACAATAACCTTAGTACGCTAGCAAAGGAGATACGTTTACGTACATCGATATTCATGCCGGCCTTCCCACCGAAGTGTTAGAGTTCAAATTTTTGCCATCACTATCAAAGAATGAAGAATCTTGATCATAACAATGAACGTTTGGAGCCTAGTGAAGAATTAACCACCGACTCACAATAAATCACATGACTAGGTAACTACCACATCCGTACCTTTTACCATGTTCGTTTTACCCTAGAATGACCAACTGCCTGAGAGAACGATCCAGTTATTAGAGGAGACATTCAATCCCAAAGTTCTAGCACATCAAGAATAAACGGTAGAAGCCAAGAGGAACAAAGCAACCTTTGGAAAGACTAGAGAGAAAATAAAAGCATATGATTACAAATCTCGTCATCAGGATTATCAAGATCACCTCAAAGACCGGTAACTCTTTAGTTAAACAATTCAAGGAGTTGGGTGCCAAGGAGTTTGTGGAAACAGTGAGTCCCATTGACGTTGAAGATTGTTTAAGGGGTGGAGTGCACATTTTAGATAGACCAAGTTATCCACATGGTAGACTCTTAAGGTATCAGTTTGTATTTGTTTGGGGTATAGACTGTGTAGCTCCTAAGGAGTGGTATTCAGTTATCATTACGGTATCGATGTGAGTTGCAAGAAAGTTACTTTTGAAAACCTTTTGTTATGTGACCCGTTAGGGCAAGTTTGTTTAGATTGATGAATAGATGTTGCTAGTATAGAGAAGGAATTTTCTTATGGGAACATGTGGACTCTATGTATGAGAAGTTAAAGGGTGATGTAATTCTGTTATTTCTGGTGGAGTTGTGTAGCAGCTTAATGTGAGTACGTGGGAGGAATAAGTGTTTGGATGAGAAGAGTGGAAGCGTAAGTGAGACTATACAAATTCATGGGTATGGTTTTTGTGATTGGCCTTGAGTGAATCGAGTGTCTTGGTAGAATGTGGGTAAGATGAAATAATTAAAGTGCAAAAATGGTTCTTGATTCGACTGAGTGGTAAAAAATGTGTGAAGGGATTGAGTGATGATGATAAGAGACATTATATTCAAGCGTTAATACTATTCAGTTAAAGGATTGTAGGGTGGATGGTACATATGTTGTGAGACCCCGAACCTTGTAAATTTTGATATATATTAGTGATGATGTGTGTTTCCTTCATGTTATATATCATCGATGCTTGGCTTATGTTTTGGGTTGTAGAACAGCATGTATAGAGGTGTTTTAAGATTTTTGGACTTTGTTTAGAATTGTTTGGGTTGGCCTTAGAACACCAAAACCGAGACAAAATAGTAGGTTGAAAACCCTGAGGTTCGGTCGACTGGACGCTATGTTCGGTCGACTGGGCATCTTTTTTTGAGTTCGGTCGATTGAACCATGGGGTTCGGTCGACTGAATTGTGGCAGTTTGTGTTTCTCGAGGCACTTTAGTTGACTGAAGTGCTCTCTTCAGTCGACTGAACAATATTTTTGGCGTGCCTATATGTATTCCAGCCCCTGGAATGTTTGGAAAAGCTTAGCTCTTTCCATTCTCTCTGCCTTCTCTCTACATTTTTGACCCCCCATAGCCTAGTTTTCGACGATCAGCTTGTGGATCCTTGCTATTCACGCTGCTAGCTTCACGCTCATCCGGTTTGATTGTCGTTCCGACGAGACCCAGTTTTCGAGGCTTGGAGTTTTGACTCGACGAGATAGGATTCTAGACCCTACTGCTGTATTAGGGTGTTATATGTAATTATATGCTTTTTCACTGGTAAAAAATGAATGATATGTCATATATATGTTTAAACCTTGATTTTTTGGATAAAAAGCATCTTTTTCGCCTTTCTTGATTTATTACATTATATGACTTGTGGTTGGATGGTTTTCAAAGGACTTACTTAAAAACGGTGGTTGTCGTTGGAAAATGGTGGATTTTGATGAAAATCTCAACATTTTATGTTTTGGAGGTTTGGAGCTCGCTTTCGGGGTTGAGTCTCATGTTTTGAAACGTTTTGTTGAAAACGGTATAAAACATTTTGAAAATATTTTGTGTGATCTCCTTGTTAAAGGATGGATCTAAATACATGTATAATGTATTTTGGGAGAATAGGTTTTGTAGTTGAGCAACAGTTCTATTTTTAGAAGATTATCTAGATGTACCGGAATGATGTGTATTTGGCACGAGTTGCCCTCGGTGTAAGTCTAGAAACGTGCACAGCGTAGGTACTCAGGTCCTTCGGGTTAGTCCCCGTAAATTGAGATGGATGGGTGCTCAGCTCCCTCGAGGTCATAACCCGTAAATTGAGTGGTTACGTTCATGGTGCTCCGTATAGAACCTGTGTGTATCTAGGCGATCCCATGATATCTGGGGGTGAGATACTGGACAGAAGTCTATAGTTGCTACCTCTATCCTCTTGTGATTGAGTCGGTACATAGGATCTTACTCTTCTTATTCGGCGATGGTACATTCCGCAAGAGAACAATGTTTTGATTACTGTTTTTCCTTAACTATGATGGTTTAGTTGCATTATTTGTAAATTCATGGGTTTAAAGATGGAAATAAGGTTTTATGATAATAAAACCATTTGGGAGGCTTGTGTTGGCTTGATGGGAATCTTGTGGGTTTTTGGATGGAAAATCATTTTGGGTTTGTGGTTGAGTTCGCTCCCACCATGTAATTGCATATTACCTGCTTTACAGCTTTATAGTCTGTTTCTATTGGGCTTCGGCTCACGGGTGGGACTTTTCTGTAAAATAATTTTTAGGTGATGATGTGAAAGAGGTGTAGCTCTGGTGATGCTTGTGGTGGTGGAAGACTTTTATAGTTTTCCTTTTTGGTATGCCTATTCCTGAAGGAAATTTTGTACGCCATAAGGCGATATACTTATGCATGTTCTACAAGATATTTACTGCTTATGAGAGATGCATTTTGAGTTTTTCTTTGTTTTGAACAGGTGGATTTGAATGTTTGAAAACCTATTTTCTGTAAAACTGGTGTTTGGTGGTTTTTCACGAGACCCTGGGTTTCGGGGCGTGACAAATTGGTATCAGAGTTCTAGGTTCGAATACTTTTGAGCCATGGGAAAAGGGGTTTATCACCTGGTGAGGTTGATTGTGTATGCTTGCTTGCTTGTGTTTAAACGTTGGTTTATAACATGTTAATAGCTTTGTAAGCATGAAATTGTGTATATGTGGGTATGGAGGTGGAACCTCAGGATTGATAAGTCTTACCTTCGGGCGTTCGATTAAACATATTTGGAAGCAAAGTTAGAAGCGCATTTGGCCGACGTGTTTTCTAGCAGGGAATCTGAATCGGTTATCCAAATGGACGAGTCTGTCTTATTAGTTCTCCTCGGTATGGGAGACGTGTTAACATGACATTACGTGACTACGTGATAGCATGCTTATGTGCGTTATGTGTTTCTGTTACGTAGTAACATGATATAGGAAAGCTTATCTTCTTTATATTGCTTCCTATGGAATTATGTCCACGCGGGGAGTGTAGGGACGGGGTCGTGGTCGAGGCCGTGGCTAAGGTCGTGCTTATGATCAGGTTCCAGATGTTCAGGTTCCAGAGGAGGATGACATTCCCCACAGGAACAAGTGGGCGGTGCTGATGTTGTCCAGGAGATGCTTGCCACTATGCGAGCTATGGCAGAAGCGACCATGGCTAGTGTGCGGGTTCCTGAGCCTAGGGCTTCTGTAGCTATGTGGGAGTTTCGACGATTGGATCCTCTGATATTTTGCTGGGGAGCTAGACCCAAAGGTCGCTACTGAGTGGTTGGAAGTGACCACATCGATCATTGATACTCTAGACATCGAGGAGGATGCTTTGTGTATAAAGTTGGCGGTGTTCCAACTGCGAGAAGTTGCTAGAGAGTGGTGGAAGTTTGCCAAGACCACTGTGGATGAGACATGGGCTGCTTTTACGAGAGTCTTCTTAGAGAAGTATTTTTTTGAGATCTTCGAGAGATACTTACCGAGAGGAGTTCCTCTCCTATGTTCAGGGTAATCTGTCTGTGGTCCAGTATGAGGCCAAGTTCACGAATCTGTCGCGATTTGCACCTGAGATGGTATCGACTGAGGAATTGCGCACTCGAGGTTTGAAAGGGGACTTTGACCTGCTATCAAGGATAGGGTTGCGGCTCTAGATGTGAAGGTATACATTAAAGTGGTGGAAGTAGCTATCCGAGTTGAGAACTCGTTGGCAGACAGCCGTAGGATTAGAGAGAGCGGGAGTTAATAGGGCAGTGGGGATCAGAGGCACGGGAACAAGTGCCAGAGGTCGTCTGGACCTAGTTCTCGTTTTACTGGATCTTATCATCCGCAGTCGTCTGCACCTACACCTTTAGTGGCTTCGGCAGGAAGGCCAGAACAGAGAAGGTTGATTTGTTATAGATGCGGACAGCCGGGACATCGTTTAGTTGAGTGCCCGCAGAGGGGCCAGGCTCAGAGTTCCGCACCCGTCACGTCACAGGCGAGAGACCCACCTATCTGTTTTGAATGTGGCTAGTCCAGACACTTTCGAAGACAGTGTCCCAGAGAGGAGAATGCCCAGGACACGACAGAAGCGTCGGTTGCTTTATCTGTGCAGAGGTGACAGGCTCCACAGCAGCATAGGGCTCAGACTTCTAGGTTTGCGGAGCGAGGTGCTTCAGCTCAGTCAGTAAGGCAGCCATCGACTCAGAGTTATGGTGGACAGACCAGACTATCGCAGGCCAGGGCGTATGTGCTTGCTGATCGCAGTGCTTCTAAAGCTCTAGTGGTGTCTGATGCTGCTGTTACTCCGGCCATGGTCAGAGGTACTCTTCTAGTATTTAGATCATGGGCCAGTGTTCTTACAGACACGGGAGCATCACATTTATTTATATCCTCTGCATTTGTATCTGCATTGGGGTTGGAAATGGACTGGTTGGGTAGTACCTTGTGTGTGGAGACCCTAGTTAGTGGGAGTGTAACGCTGAGCCTTGTTTGTCAGAGGTACTCTTCTACATACTCGAGGTCGCCGGCCATGGTCAGAGGTACTCTTCTACATACTCAAGTCGCCGGTCATTGTTTAGAGTATGATTTTATCGTTCTAGACATGACCACGCTAGATATCATCTTAGGGATAGACTGGCTAACTACCTACCATTCCTATATAGATTGTGAGCGACAGAGAGTGTGGATCTGTACCCCGGAGGGTGATTGCTTCTACTTTGTGGGTGATCGGGATGAGAGCTTGGTGTCTGTGCTAGGTGTCGCACGAGTTCGAGGGAACTTGGGTTCTCTCTTTTCTGCTCTCAAATTGGATATGCCAGATGAGGTTCGAGGGGAGTTACCCCCTGTGGTGTGTGACTATCCGGACGTCTTTCCTGATGATCTATTTGAGTTGCCATCTAGCCGTGATGTGGAGTTCTCCATTGATCTTGTTCCAGGAACTGCTCCTATCTCTATGCCATCTTATCGCTTTGCACCTGTTGAGTTGTGTGAACTCAAGGTGCAATTATAGGAGTTGCTAGACAAAGGGTTTGTATGGCTGAGTACATCGCCGTGGGGTGCACCAGCTTTATTTGTGAAGAAGAAGGATGGGTCGTTGAGACTATGTATAGACTACAGGAAGCTGAACCAAGTGATGGTGAAGAATAAGTATCCTATACCTAAGATTGATGACCTGTTTGACCAATTGAGGGGATCGCACTTCTTTTCGAAGATTGACTTAAGGTCAGGGTATCATCAGCTGCGGATTAGGGAAGAGAACATAGCGAAGACCGCCTTTCGGACTCGCGAGGGTCACTACGAGTTTCTGGTTATGCCGTTCGGTCTGACGAACGCTCCAGCCACATTTATGGGTCTGATGAACCGTATCTTCCACTCTTACCTGGATAGTTTTGTAGTTGTATTCATGGACGATATTTTGGTTTATTCACCCACGAGGGAGATACATGAGGAGCATCTGCAGGTCGTCTTGTAGCTTCTGAGAGAACAACTCCTATATGCGAAGTTCGAGAAGTGTGAGTTATGGATGTCAGAGGTGAGATTCCTTGGACACGTGGTGTCGAAGGATGAGGTATCAGTGGACTTGACGAAGACTGATGCAGTGATGGATTGGTAGCGACCGAGAAATGTTTTTGAGATCCGTAGTTTTCTGGGTCTAACGGGTTATTACCGGCGGTTTGTGCAGGACTTCTCTAGGCTGGCAGCACTGATGACACACCTTACGCGCAAGGGAGTCAGTTTTGTATGGAGCGAGTCCTGTGAGTTAGCTTTTCAGGAGCTGAAGAGGAGATTGACCTATGCGCCGGTGTTGATTATTCCTAAGCGAGGTCTTGGCTATATAGTATACTACGACGCATCACTTGACGGTTTGGGCTGTGTATTGATGCAGAGAGGCAAGGTTGTAGCCTACTGCTCGCGACAGCTAAAGATACACGAGAAGAATTACCCGACTCTTGATCTGGAGTTGGCAGCCGTAGTCTTTGCTTTGAAGACATGGAGGCATTATCTATATGGTGAGTATTTCGAGGTTTTCTCGGATCATAAGAGCTTAAAATACTTATTTTCACAGAAAGACTTGAATATTCACCAGCGATGGTGGATGGAGCTATTGGGAGACTACGACTTTGATTTGCAGTACCACCCGGGGAAGGAAAATGTCGTAGCTGATGCGCCTAGCAGGAAATCTCATGGCTCGTTAGCTTCTGTGGCTCTACGAGAATGGGATATGCTTGGGGTTGTCGGGGAGTTTGATCTATGTCTTAGGGAGACAGGGGGATGTCCGACTTTATATTCTGTAGCTTCACAGCCTGCATTGATTGCACGCGTATTAGAGGCTCAGGGGACTGATCAGGAGGCTC
>JAUMHN010401006.1:0-15851 GCA_032360265.1 Heliamphora ciliata
GAATTTGATTGCCGGTAAATTACTCCGGCGAATTCAAATCGTAGAATTATTCTTTTATCAATTTTATAAAAAAAAAAGAAAAGAGAACACAGTTTTGCGAACTATAGTGTTTTAATTTTATTTTGTGTATTAAAATATGGTTTTAATAATAAAAATAATATTAGCTTAATAATTAGTTTTAATAATCATAATAAGAAAATATAATTTTGTATGAAAACTTGAAATAAAAATATGAAAAAACATGCATATCTTTATAAATAAAAAGTTGAGATAAACAAATAATTTTATTAAAGCATTATAATTTTTATGAAAAGATAATAATTTGATAAGTCAAATTAATAAAGAATATTAAGTTATAAAGTTTAAATGTTTTAGAAAAGGGTTTTAAATAAAAATAAGATAAGAAATCATATCTTTGAAAGTAATATTTTGGTTAATTTTAATATAATTTTAAGAGGTTAATTATATATTTTAAAATAAGAAATTAAATCTTGAAAATAATGTTTTAGTCAAATTTAAGTTAATATTTTAAGAAAAATACAAATATATTTTTATAACATAAGTTGAAAGGAATAAATAAAAATAAAATTTAAAGAAAGATTGATAAAATAATAATTAAAGTTTATTTTTCTTTTGTATAGATCAAGTAGTGCACGAGCAAGATACCTGATAACCTGCAAAAATAAGGTGAGTCATGCGATAGCTGAGTTAATTGTAGTTTCACATTAATGCTTGATATGCTGTATCTGATATGGAATTGACGAGTTGATTATGGAATTGATGGAATTATGAGAATAATTGTTTAAACGGCGTACTGACCACTGGAGGATGATAATCATACCAGCGAGGTGAGATAATAAGGATGGAACCATGGCCAGATGGCTAAAGAATGATCATATCCATTGTGTATTTTGTAGGGTCGCTCCCTACTAATTGCTCATTGAACCGTTAAATAAAAATCATCCTGAAATGAAAAAACTGTTAATAACTCAGATATCAATGAATTCATACAAGTTTTACTAACGGACGTGTTTTTAACATGTCAGGTGAGGCTCTAAAGGAAAAATTTTGCTTGAATATGTCTATGTCCTGCCTGAGATTACTTACATGCGCAACTAGCAAGCTTTGGAGATTTTTGAAACGAGATCTGGGACATGTAAATTAAATTTTCTTTTATGAAAAGGATTTATTTCTAAATTCTTTTATTGTTCACCAAGAACAAATCTTCTAAATGAAGATAAAGAAAGAGGCCTCGGGTGAGTTTTGACTCACTGGCTAGTCACGAACATTGTATATGAAAATGGGTCATGATAGTAAGAGGTTCCTACATTATAGTTCTTAATCAACGAAGTTAGACTTAGCTTTAGCTTGAAACTGAATCAACTTCCTCCTTGATCTTCTTTCTTTATTTCTTTCTTTCTTCTTCTTCTTCTTATTTCTTTCTTTCTTCCTTTTTTTCTTTTTTGGACTCACTCTTACATTACAAACTCATGGGGTGACCGAGAATGGGAGGGAGAAAGGGCAAGGGGGTGGTCTTTATATAGGCACAAGGCAATGCTTAGTCTTCGAACTTTATTGTCATCCAAGGACTAGTAATAGTGCATGTGGTACATTGATGCTAGGGTTGCAAGACAAAGGTACATGAATAGAGTTTTGATAGTAAGAGTTGCAATATAATTATGGTCTTGGAAATAAATCAATATCTATATATAATTCATATGGCTCGATGGATTAAGGAGGTAAAAGAGTGTATAAAATATTTACGAAAATATTTTGACTCAAAAGGTGATTAGTAGAAAAGAAATATATGTATTACCACGAATCAGTATTATGGCTCAAAAGAGAATATGTGAAAACATAATATGCATATCCATATATAGAAAGTAATATATAAATATTTTTCTACAATTATAAGTCTAGGGAAAGTACAAGACTTTTAGTGGCTCAAGGCAAACCCTAGAGTTAGATTTTAACGAAGGTGTTTTAGTGGGTCCCATGGTGGTTGGGTTGCTGCCACTTTGATTTTTATATTATTTTTTTATATAAAGCAAAGTATTTGTATAAATTCTCATGGGTTAAAAATTAGGCCAAAAGAATTAATAATACTGGGCTTAACTTTAAAGTTTGGTTGGGCTTGCTCCATGAATTTTTTTGAACTTTCCATGGGGCTTATTAAAAGAATTGGCTTGAGTTGGGCCACTATTTCCACTTGGCCTAACTTTTAGTTTTGGGCCTTGTTGAAGAAATGGGTCTTGATTTATAATTAGGCTTTGTTTGAGATTGACCTTGATTATATTTGGGCCTTAATTAGTATATTGTGCTTGTCTCCATTTAGACCTTGGGCCTATCCTCTGTTTGGCCCATTCTTCATAGGTCTTATAATGGTATATATGCTTCGAGTGTTCGGTTCATGAATTAGGCTTTTTGACGTTTGCATGAGCATTAGGATCTATTGTTAAGGTTTCTAATCCATGTTTAGAGAAACAAGTCCTCACATCCTACCCCCTTAAACAAATTTTTATCCCCGTAATTGAGTGTACATTCATTCTCGAAAAGTTGAGGATGATTGGCACGAATGGTGTCTTCTCTTTCCTATGTTGATTCTTTAACTCCTCAATGGCGCTAGAGAACTCGTACCAGCCCGATAGTCTTTCTTTGAAAGTTCTTCCCTTATTTGTCAAGGATATTCGCTAGTCTTTCTTCAAATGAAGCGTTGTCGTCTAGTTTGAGCTCTCCCCAATTCAGAACATGAGTTGGGTGTGCTAGATATTTACTCAGAAAAGAAACCTGGAAGATGTTGTGCACTCTGGTGAGCTGAGGAAGTAGTGGTAGGCGACAGGAAACTTTCCCAATCTTCTGCAAGATCTCGAATGATCCGATAAAGCGAGGTGATAGTTTTCCTCACTTTCCAAAGCATATGATCCCCCTTTGTGGTCGAATCTTCAAGAAAACATGATCCCCGACTTCGAAAGCTAATGGTCTCATTCTTTTGTCCGCATAGCTCTTCTGTCAACTCTGAGCGGTTACTAGTCTTTTGCATATAAGCTTTACCTTCTTTGTTGTTTTCTGCACGATTTTTGGTCCTAGTAAACTGGCTCCTCCAATTTCGATCCAACAGATAGGTAAGCGACAGGGTTGATCGGAAAGTGCTTCGTATGTTGCCATGCCAATACTTGCCTGGTAGCTGTTGTTGTAAGCGAATTCCTCCAGTGGTAGATGCTTCTCCAAATTCCCTTTGAAATCTATTATGCAGGCTCGTAGCATATCCTCCATAATTTGAGTAGTACATTCTAACTGTCCGTCTGTCTGGGGTGAAAGGCAGTACTAAAGCACAAGTTAGTGCCTAAGGACTTCTGCAAGCTTCCCTAGAATTGCAAGGTGAACCGTGGATTGCGATCAGAAATGATCAAAACATGTACTCAATGCAAGTAAATAATCTCTTGGATGTAAAGTCGGTTCATAGCATCAAGCGTAGCTATTATCCTAATCGGTAGAAAGTGGGCGGTCTTCGTTAGTTGATCCACCACAACCAAAGTATCATTGTTCCACACAGTGATCTTAGCAGACCGATCAAAAAGTCCATCGTTATGTGTTCCCACTTCCATTTCGGTATTAGCAATAGTTGTAGTCTTCTTTCGGGTCTCTAATGCTCCGCCTCGACTTGTTGATATTGGAGGCAAGACTGCCAAGATCTTTATTTTTACAAACGATTATTTAAAAAAAATTAACTGGATGGAAAAATGCTAAAACGGGCTCCAGATAAAAACATTTGATGACGAACGATCAAAATAAAACCCATGCATTCGAAGTTAATTTGGAAAACTATCTTTTTACCAGTTGAATCTTCAACTACGATTTGAATCCGAGTTGAAACTCTTGTGAGATCTTCTATTGTATTTTCTTATGTGATTCTCGGATATAGTGTGGGTTATAATCCTTTGAGAACTTGTACCAGCAGAATCTAGACAGCTTTAGTCTTAAAGACAAGTTATGAAGCTGGTTCAACCTACTCGCATATTTATAGGGCTACAGTAGGGACCTAAGGAGTAATTATGAGTAAGACTTTCAGTGGAACACAGACACGCATCAGCGGTTTCAATAATTAAGCAAACTTCATACCGGTATCTATAATTATGGAAAATTAGCAGCGATTTCTGTAATTTTCATAAAATACTGAATTACAGTTCACACCACTAAAGAACTATAATTACACTCTGACCTATAATCTCTAGACCATCTAGCATTGAGCTCCTATTATTAAATACTTACCATTTTTTCTCACGTTAAGATTCTCAATACTCGCCAATTAAATTAAATTACTGATAATTTAATTTAATCGGCATCTTGATATTCCTTAAGCCATTCCGCTTAACTTATTTAACCGCCGAATAATTAAATTCACTTGCAGGGTTTGGCCCGGTCAAAAATTTGTAAGCTTCCTTAAGGGGGTATCGTCAATCCCGATCTTTCGGGATGTAGATTTCGTTAATAATTAATATTCGCCATATAAATAATACCGCTATTTAACTCACTAAAAATATTGATCCATATAAGATCGCTTCCTCTAATGAATCAAAACAACGAATATTATATATGCAAATCAATAATTATTTCAGGATTAAGAGGATAAGTAGTATTCATAATAACCTTAGGGTGTGAATTAATTTATATAGTCAGTATAAAATTAAATACCCAAAATGTTCCGTTCAATACACACAAAGTACTAGCACAGAGAGTTGGAATAATAGATGATGCTATTATCTGTTCTTCATAACAAAGACAGACCTACTAAAATTATGTGCTACAGTCGTACCCATGGTACGTCTATTTCCATCTAAACTGTGAACATAAAACTTATATTCTGTAAGAACCTAAAATTTATTCTTCTATGTGTAAGCCGTACTCTACACACCAGATTAAATACTATACAGGATATTGGACATCCAGCTAAGGTCATCTGCTATGACGTTAGCTTTTCCCAGATGATACAAAAATGTGAATCAGTAGTCTACTAAGTACTCCATCCAGCGTCTTTGTCTCATGTTCAGTTCCTTCTGCATAAAAATATGTTTGAGACTCTTGTGATCTGTGAAGACTTCGAATTCTTCCCCGTGCAAATAGTGTTGCCATTACTTTAAAGAAAAAACTACTACGGCCAATTCTAAGTCGTGCGTTAGATAGTTTTTCTCATGATTCTTCAATTGCCTAGAATCGTATGCTACGAAATTTCCCTTCTACATCAATACGCATCCCAAGCCTTTTTTTGAACCATTGCAATACACCGTGTACCCTTTGTCTCTTTCTGGGATGATTAAGATAGGGGCGCTTGTCAATCTTTTCTTGAGCTCTTGAAAGGAACTTTCACATTCTTCTGTCCATACATACTTGACTCCTTTCTTTGTTAAGTGGGTCATGGGTTTTGCTAACTTAGAAAAATCTTAAATGAACCTTCTCTAGTACCTAGCAAAACCTAGAAAGCTTTTACTCTTGAACACCATCTTAGGATGTTTCCATTTCGATACTGCTTCAAACTATTAGAGGTAAAACTGCCAAGATCTATGTTTTTGCAAACGATTATCTGAAAAAAATTAACTAGACGAGCAAACGCCAAAACGGGCTCCAAATAAAAACTTTTGATGACGAACGATCAAAATAAAGCTCGTGCATTTCGAAGTTAATTTAGAAAAATATCTTTTTACCGGTCAAATTTTCAAGTACGATTTGAATCTGAGTTGAAACTCATGTCAGATCTTCTACTGTATTCTCTTATGCAATTCTCGAATATAGTGTATGCTATAATCCTCCGAGAACTAGTACCGGCAGAACCAGGACAATTTTAGTCTTAAAAGACAAGTTATGAAACTAGTTTCGCCTACCCGCATATTTATAGGGCTACTGCAGGGACCTGAGGAGTAATTATGAGTAAGACTTCCAGTGGAATACAGACACGTATCAGCGATTTCTGTAATTAAGCAAACCTTATAGCGGTATTTACAATTATGAAAACTTAGCAACGATTTCTATAATTTTTATAAAATACTGAATTACAGTTCACATAACTAAAGAACTATAATTGCATTTTGACCCATAATCTCAAAACCATCTAGTATTGAGCTTATATTATTAAATGCTTGGCATTTCTCCCCACGTTAAGATTTACAATACCTGTCAATTAAATTTAATAACTGACAATTTAATTTAATTGGTATGTCGATATTCCTTAAACCCTTTCGCTTAACTTATTTGACTGCCAGATAATCAAATCCACCTGCAGGGTTTGACCCGGTCAAAACTTATAAGTTTTCTTAAGAGAGTATCGTCAATCCCAATCTTTCGGGACGTAAGTTTCGTCAATAATTAATATTTGCCTTATAAATAATACCGCTATTCAATTCACCGGGAATATAGACCCATTTAATATTGTACCCTTTAATGAATCAAAACAACAAATATTAAATATATGCAGATCAATAATTATTTCAGAATTAAGTGGATAAACACTATTCATAATAACATTGGGGTGCGAATTAATTTATATAGTCAGTAAAAAATTAATTATCCAAATGTCCTATTCAATACACACAAAGTGTACTAGTACAGAGAGTCGAAACAATAGACGATGCTATTATCTGTTCCCCGTAACCAATATAGGTCTATTAAAACTCTGTACTACAGTCGTACCGATGGTACGTCAATTTCTATCTAAACTGTGAACATAAAACTTATATTCTGCAAGAACCTAAAATTTGATCTTTTGTGTGTAAGCTATTCTCTACACACCAGATTAAATACTATACAGAATATCGGATATCTATGCATAACATTAAAGAAATGATATACATACATTGCTCATAAAGATTCTCATAAAATAAAAAATTAATCTTATTAAAATAAAATTAAATACTAAAGACATAGTTTTTAGTATACCAACCCTAACAATCTCTTACTTATACTCAAAAGCATGCCGCCTTACATCTGACTCCATGCCCTCTACATGACTATCAAAAGTCTTAGCCGGTAAGTTCTTTGTAAAGGATCTACAAGGTTGTCTCTTGATGCAAGCTCTATGTATGACTAGAAATCTGTGTCTATGTACCCCAAAGGTACTAGACTGCTGTTTGATAAATTAATATATAATTCTTAGTCATTTTTATGTACTTGATTATATATTCTTTACCGCAGTCCAATGCTCCTGTCCTGGATTAGACTGATATTTGCTACCCATGCCAACGGCAAAGCAAATGTCGGGTTTAGTGCAAAGTATAGCATGCGTGAGGCTTCCTACTGTCGAAGTGTAAGGAACCGCCTTCAACTTCTCTATCTCATCAAGTTTCTTAGGACACTGATCCTTGGATAGAGTGATTCCATGCCTAAAAGGGAGAAACCCTTTCTTGGAATCCGGCATGCTAAAACGAGCAAAGATATTTTCGATATACTTTTGCTTGTGATAAGCCCAACATCAATTGTTTCTGATTTTACACAAGCTTGATCCCAAGGATGTGACTGGCTTCTCCCAAGTTCTTATATTGAATTGCCCAGATAACCATACTTTAATCGTAAATAATGCCCCTATATTATTTTCGATGAGTAAGATATCATCTACATAAAATATTAAGAAGATTACCATGCTTTTGTCACGCTTGTTGTACACACAGGATTCATTTGGACTTTGATCAAAATCATAAGACTTAATAGCTTGATCAAACCGAGTGTTCTAAGACCTCAATGCCTACTTAAGTCCATAAATAGATCTCTTAAACTTACACAACATGTGTTCCTAGCTCTTTGCAATGAATCATTCTGGTTGTATCACTCATCAAAACTTTCGTTAAGGAAAGCTGTCTTGACGTCCATTTGTCAGATTTTGTAATTGAAATGAGCGGTAATAGATAAGAGAATCCGGATAGACTTAAGCATGGCTACCAGCGAAAAGGTTTTCTCATAATCGATCCCTTCTTTCAGAGTGAACCCTTTAGCAATAAGCCTAGCTTTAAAGGTTTTAACCTTTCCGTCTGCTCCTCTCTTCCTCTTGTAGATCTACTTGCATCCAATGGGTTTTATCCCTTCGGGTGGTTCTATAAGTTTGCAGACCTGATTGAAATATAATAGATTCCATCTCTGAATTCATAACCCTTTGCCAAAAAATTATATCTTTGTCTTGAAGTGCTTTATTGTAGTTATAGGATTTGGTATCTAGTTCTGCCAGGATCCTGTCAAAAGATTCTCCCAAGAACATATACCGATCAGGTTGATGAACAATCCTCCCACTACGATGAGGCACTATCTGTGTCTGTGTACTAGCAGTAACACGCTGTGCAGAATCTGAACCCAGCGCATCTGCATTCTGTTCTTGATTTGCATCTGTCTCGATAATCCTCCTACTACGACAAGGTAATAGAATATTAGTGGTTTATTCTTCCGTTCTACTGGTATTTTCTCTCAATTCTTCTAGAATAATTTTTCTATTGGGCCTGTGATCTATAATGTAATTCTCTTCTAAGAATCGAGCATTGATGCTAACAATGACCTTTTGATCCTTAGGTTTATAAAATTGAGCACCATTCGTTCCCTTGGGATACCCCACAAAGAAACAGATTTCTGTTCTCGATTCCAACTTACTCGCGTTCTATTTCAGCACATGTATTGGACACTCCTAAATCCGAATGTGTTTCATACTAGGTTTACGCTCGGTCTACAATTCTATGGGAGTAGAAGGTACTAACTTAGAAAGTACCATGATGAGAATGTAAGCCATTGTCTCTAAAGAGAGTCCACAAAACGAATCGGATAAACCCGAATAACTCATCATGGACCTTACTATTTTCATAAGAGTTTTACTATTTCTTTCTACTTCACCATTCTGCTACGGAGTGGCAGGTGTAGTCAACTGGGATATAATCTCCTCTAATGATAAGTAGTCTTTAAACTCTCCAAAGAGGTATTCTCTACCACGGTCGGATTGTAATGATTTGATACTTTTACCCAGACGCTTCTCCGCCTCCGCCTTGAATTCTTTGAATTTCTCAAAGCATTCAGACTTACGGTGCATCAGGTAAATGTATCCATACCTTGAGTAGTCATCAATGAAATTGATGAAGTACTCAAATCCACCTCTAACCCAAATTGTCATAGAACCACATACATCAGAATGAACCAGCTCCAATGGATCTTTAGCTCTATAGCCTTTGGCCGAAAAGGGCCTCTTGGTCATTTTACTTTCTAAGTAAGATTCACAGACTAGAAGTGTCTCCACTTTCAATGAACTCAAAAGCCCATCTGCTACTAGTCTATTATTCTTTTTAGATTAATATGACTTAAGCGTAAGTGCCAAACAAACGTTTGGTTCATTAAAAAAGAAAACTTTTTCATATATGGTAAATTATATGTGTTATTTATTTCAGTCAGTTGCAGTGTAGAAGATATTAGAATAATAATATAAAGATCATCCACCAATTTACCAAAATAAATAACCTGTTTATTATCATTAATAACCACAGAGTTATTAAAATAAATCAAATATCCGTCTTTAGCCAATCCAAAAACAGAAACTAAGTTTCTTCTAATGGCAGGACATAAAGATAATCTCTAAATATTAAAACCCGATCTCTACCAAAACTGAGAGTGACATCTCCTACTGTAATTGGTATTACCTTTGCATTATTGCCCATATGCAGGTGAATCTCCCCATCATTAAGTTGCCAGATTTTCTGAAACTCCTGCAATGAATTACAGACATAATTAGTGGTTCTCGTATCTATACACCAGGTACCGGTAGATAACACCGCTAAACATGTTTTCACAACTAGTGAACAGAAATTACCCTGTTTGTTCCGCCTTTTGAAAAATAATGGACATAGCTTTCTCTAGTGTCGAGTCTGGTTGTAGTGAAAATATCTGTCTTTCGTCTTTTTTTACACAAGTTCGTGCGCCACTAACTATCCTGAAAATCATGTCTCCCTGTTTCTGAACTTTTTCTTCTTCATGCCTTTCGGCCCAGAGAAAGAACCTTTTTTTAGAAATAAATACATTTTCTGGTATTGAAGGAATATCATTTATAGTTAAAGCTATATCCAAGTTAAATTTCCTGTGACAACCCAAAAATTTTGGATTCATCTAGAGCGACAAATAAAATACTAAGCAGCAGAAAGGGAAATTCTTATTCCAATATTTCTCAAAAAAATAAAAATTAAGCCAAAAATTTTATTACGTCATTGTTCTTGTAGCGGAAAATAATAATAAAAAATAACTGAAAACAAAAAATGCTGATAATAAAGACTCTGGTGGCTAGGTTCACATGAATTAGGGATTTATCTGTTCTTCTATGTTCTCCTCTACGATATCATCCTACACTTTATAACCTGGTGTTTGAATCACCAGGGCAACATAAAACGAAGCCATGAGTTCGAAGAACTCAGTAAACTCATCACAAGTAAAGAATACATGCTAGCTAATCACATCAATAGGTAGCAACAAATAAACAACAGATATATCAAAATGCATCGTGATTTAATTAATTACTAATAACTCCAACTAGGATTATCCTGAAACACTACCCAAACACATCCTCCTCATCATCATCATCATCAACATCATCATCATCATTAAATCTAATACTCGAGAAGTTTCTACGGTTCCAGCCAGATGATATCCTAGAATAATAACAAGACCCAGCCTACAGTCTGTTTCTGCCAGATATCATTCTAGAATTACAACCGAGAACGCATCTGTGTCTGCCTGATAAGTTATCCTAAAATATACACCGACCCAGCCTACGGCGGGTGTCTGCCTAGTAACTTATCAAAAACCTAAACTCCGCCGGATATTATTAAAGTCGAACACCAGCCCAGCCTACGGCGGGTGCACCTTAATAATATCTATCACCACAACAAACCACGACATACAACCAACTCCTCGTAATTAACCCCGTTATGATTTTTAGCATGCGAAGTTTATTTATGTAACCCTCCCGATGAACACATTCCTAATAGTTAAAAACAAGCTAAAATCAATAATCAATCTGTGATACGAATCATACTATAATAAAAAACAACTTAACATGCAGTCATCAATAACAATATAAGATATTTAAACATACATGAATCGGTAAACAAATAATCTTATAATCAAACAAAATATGTCAAGTGTCAGTTTGAATCAATTAAATTTCGCATGCTAATAACTTTTTTTTAACTAATTAATTTTAAAAAAATTTTTTTTTCTTAGCAAATCAGTTAACTTTCTGTTACTTTAGAATAATCTTAAGGTGATGATTCAACCCATTTTTAATTAAATCATATAAAGGCACAACGAACACAACACGCAAATCAAAAACCAGAAACTTGTTCGCACGGTCCAACTTTAACAGTTTGTACATATCTCAGTTTTTGTCAATTTCTATTAGTTTAAAATTATTTCTTTTCATATTAGAAATACATACTAATATCCATTAAAATCATCTTGGAAAAATAAAATTTTTATTAATAATAAGGTTCGTCTCTAAAACACCCATTTATGTCATTTTTTTTAAAATATGAACAACCCGATTAAAGTTGGACTAATTGATTAATTATTTTTAATAAAATGAACCCTCTTAAATTCAGAATATTAATTATAAATATTCAAAAATTCGGCAACTATATGATCATAGGATTCGTCGAAATAATTAAATATTGAAACGGCGCAAAACTAATGATTCGGTTTTTTTTTTCGGGTTTCGATTAATTATTTATATTAAAAGTAAACCCTTAATATCAGAATATTCATCATACAAATTAAAATATAGTAACTAATTAAAACTTAAATCAAAAGAAAAGAATAAATACCGATGCGTTGCGAAACTAGTGATTTTAGTTATCTTTTTTTTTCGGTTTTCTATGACAGCACGACGATAACGGCTTTGATTTGAGACGAATGGTTTAAACTCTTTCTTACTCCCCAAATCCAAAGGCTTATACTCATCTCTCTTTCAAAAAAAAAAAACGAAGAACGTTTGGAGAACGAGAAGAAAACGGAACGCCGGAATAATCAAATATTATTTGTAACGATCAACAAAAATAAACGCCGGTTTAGGTCTTACTGATAGAAAAACGAAACCATTGATTATCAAGAATACAATGTCAAGAGTATACCTCCAACTTTGTTTAACTCTTGATCCGTGCGAAAACGCAGGCTGAACTTCTGCCCGAACCCCTTACGGCGGTGCACTGATGTGTGATTTGGATTTTTTTTTTTCCTAAGCTATGGTCCAGCGGCGCACAGAGATATTTAAATAGGCACCCTAACCCTAATGAGCATATATATATATATATATAGAAACAAAGATTTTATATATATATAAATATAATTATTTTATTTATTTACTTCTTTAATTCTTTTGCCTTCCAAAAACAAAACTATTATTATCTTCTAAAATATATTTCTTTCCCAACTATATTATTACCTTCTAAAAGAAAAATTATTCTACTATTAAATTATTTATTATTATCATTATTATTATTTTTAAACTTAAACTTAACATAAGCATAGAACTTATTATAATCCTATTATTTAAACTTAAATTTTTAACTTAACTTAAATCAAACTTACTTAGGTTTATTATTATAATAAATTCCATGAATTATATACTCTACAACAAAAAGATTAATTCCTATTTATTATTATTTATTAAACATTATTTGAAAAAAATCTCGAAAGCTCGGGTCGTTACAATTTACCCCCCTTCAAAAGAATTTCATCCTCGAAATTCACACGGTAAAAAAGTGCTGGTAGGTCACACGCATGGTATCTTCACGTTCCCATGTTGATTCTTCAACTCCTCGATGTTGCCATAGAACGCGTACTAACAGAATCATTTTGTCTCGCAGAACTTTTTTTCGATGGTCGAGAATTCTCACTACCCTCTCCTCGAATGTTGCATCATGGTCCAAACTAATCTCCTTCCAGCTCAAAACATGGGTAGGGTCAGGCTCGTACTTTCGGAGCATTGATACATGAAAGACATTGTGAACACTTGCTAACTGTGAGGGCATGGCTAAACGATAAGCTACGGCTCCAACTTTCTGTAGAATCTCGAACGGTCCAATGAAACGGGGAGACAACTTCCCTTTCTTCCCAAATCGAATAATACCACGTCGCGGTTGAATCTTTAGAAAAACATGATCTCCAACTTCAAACTCTAACGGTCGGCACCTTCGATCAGCATAACTCTTTTGTCGGCTTTGTGCTGTGAAAAGGCGTTGACGAATCAACTTAATCTTCCTTGTCGTTTCGATATCAAGCTCGGGTCTTAGCAAACTTGTCTCTCCTGCCTCGGTCCAACAGATAGGTGACCGACAAGGTCGCCCGTATAAGGCCTCGTACGGTGCCATACCAATACTAGCTTGATAGCTGTTATTGTACGCAAACTCCACCAGCGGTAAGTGCTTCTCCCAACTTCCTCGAAAGTCCATAACACAGGCTCTAAGCATATCTTCTAGTGTGTCACGCCCCGACTCCCGGGTCACGTGAACTCCACTTGATAACTCAACGTTACCGAATAACCGAGGAGACTTTTTCTATAAAACTCTATCTATGGTTTGAACCTCCTTTAAAGAAAACACACTGATTCCAGAAAATTTATCATTTCTCGAACTCTACCTCAAAATATTCTAAGTATATTTTCTAAAAATTTCGGCAGAGTTTCTTCTGTTTTTCGGACTATCCCAAATTTTTCTGTAAACCTGTCAAACTCAATTCACAATATATACTCAGACACCGCCTGAAATTCAATTCACAATCACAGTCAAAACTACTTACCAGCTGCCATCTCCATTTCATCACATGTATACACATTCTCTAAGAGAAAATCTACAAGATTAAGAGACGTGCATGCACCATAACTATTCATTACAAATCTAAAACTTCATTCATTTCTCTTAATTATTACATTCATCCAAAGAAAAATTCTTAGATTCTTAACGATATTGTAAACTTAGTGGTAAATACATCTAGCCAAAACATATATACATGCACTACATCTTCTTTACACTTTGCAAAAGATAACTACATGTCTCTCAAAAATTTTCATGTTCTTCATTCTTCAAAACCTTAGAATGCCTTTGCACCTCCTCATAACACTTTCTCGTAGTAGAACTTGAAAAAATTTGGATATAGACAACCTGAACCGAAACTCGTAGGATAAGACTAAAAATAATGCAATGCATGATTTGTGAGGAGTGGATGAGCAAGATATTATGCAATCACATTCATTTATTTAATTTATTTATTTCTTAATTCACATACACATCCAGTTTGTATAAATTTCCAAGATAAAATAAGTTCATTTAGATTTCTTGGCTTCAAATTTGCTTAACTCATCCACTTAGTTCTTCTATTAATTATTCCAACGTTATAGTATCATTAAACTTGCTTCAGCGTCTTAATTTATCTATTAAATTTTCATTTCTATTCTTTTTCTTTCTTTCTCATTAATCACATTTCGTCTTTCGTCGTTTCTCTTTCTATCTCCTCATTCTTATTAGGCTCATTATCCATCCTAATTCAATCATTGACATTCTTTTATTTCCCTTCTTTTCTTCTCTTGCCATAAATCACAGTTTCTTTTTTTCTCTTTTTAATTCTCACTTTCATTCTCATTTTCTTTTAATAAGTCTTTGAGTACCAACGTACGCTTGTCTACCATAAAACCATTAACTTTCTTATTAATTCATTAGTTCATTATCTACACTTACATTTCATTTCATCAATCCAATACTAAACCGACGTAGGGTGCAGTTTATAGAAACTCCTCCCTATTTTCCCAATAGGCTACTCAAAGCCATTGGTGAATAGATAGCTCTACAACTCACCTCTACAATCATCAAATACCAACGTCTGGTGCAGCTTATAGAAACCCCTCCCTATTCTCCCAATAGGCTACGCGAAGCCATTGGTGAATAGATAGCTCTATAACTCACCATGACACAATCACATCCGTTTTACGAGGGCTAACCCAAGGGAACACGGTACCCAACTTGCGCAAGTTTTCGGTCTTTCACCGCGGAGCTTGTCAAGCCCAACTTAATCACATCCATATCAATCAAACAACTGTCGGTTCCATATTCGATTAATGTAACATCATTTATTAACAATCGGGAGTCCATCTCCCCAATTTAATTTCATAATCACGTCATATTTCCAATTCCAAATCATAATCATATTCCAATTCCAATTCACAACCATATTTCCAATTCCATATTCACAATCTTATTTTTCTCAACCGTAACCAATTCTCCATTTGTGATTAATCTCAATATTCGCAAATTCTCGTTTCAAAAGTATAACTCATTAATTCTTTCTTTTACAGCTTCAATATTCATCAATGGTTATCGAAATTACTCAAACAATTTTAATATTAATTTTCCCTTCTCCAAATTTCAAACTATTAGCCGACTTCTTGCCACAAAACAAAGAACAACGAAACTTTATCGTATTGTCTATTTCAATAAGTAATCATTTTGAGATTTTATAAGTATATACCAAGTTTACAATTTAAGCTATTAAGTATTAGAGTTTATTGATTTATATTATAATCTTGAATATATTTATATTCTCACTTTTTTAGGTCAATTCCAGTATCCATGATTCATCATCAAATCATGAATCATTGTATTTTCAGTAAACATAGCTCACACATATGCCATCTAATTTGTTTACTTCATATACATAAGTCTTTCTGAATAGTCAGTTGCTATATCATATTACCGCGATGGTCTCAAATTCTTTAATTTGATTATTATTTTCACTCGTGAATCACAATTCAACATATTACAAGTTTTCGGTAACTCTTCATCTTATCTCATTCAATTTAAATT
>JAUMHN010401016.1:0-15846 GCA_032360265.1 Heliamphora ciliata
TATCCAAATGTTGTATATTTTGATTTCCAACTGCAAATCTTATTTTCATAAATGGTGTTATGGTGGGCTTTCGCGTGACCCTATGCTTGGGGCGTGACAGAATTATGATAATTAAGTGTTTTTCTTGGCTTTCAGAAAAATCTTCAGGTTTTGCTCAGGATGCTCTTGGGTACCTCACTGCTCAAGCGGTGGAGGGCCTGCTCGAGCGGACTCCATTGGGTGATTATTTATTTATTTATTTATTTTGTTTTGAAAACAAGTTTGGAACAAGGGGTTCGCCTAAACTTGTTTAGACCATCTTTTGGGTTATAAAGTGACTATTTTCAATGGTTGTGTTTCAAAAAGAAACGATAATTTTTTTGAAATCTCTTGATTTTTAATTATTATGAAATCAGGTTGTTACAAATTGGTATCAGAGCAGTAGGTTTGAACACCTAGGAACCGTGGGGTTTGTCGACCTGTTACGTAGAGTTTGTATTTTTGTGTGACATTCATGACTTGGTGCGCTAGCATGAAGCATTTTGAGTATAATTTGACATTTGCATGCTATGTGGTGCTTGGGTTTGGAGATTGGACTTTTAGGATGATGTGTTTAGACCTTAGGCGGCCAGTCGACTGGTTTGGGGTTCGAGTTAGAAAGGCATTTGGCCAACGCCCATTCTAACTAGAAATCTAAACGAGTTAGCCGGATTGACGTGTCATTCCGATTAGTCCCCCTCATTATGTGCTGTATAAGGTGCATTGATATAACGATTCAGGTAAAGTGATGTCTTGTTGAAGAGTGATGTCATCTGTGAGAGATGAGTTTTCGTGAGCTTGTGTTGATACCTCTCCTTGTTCTTTCTTATTCGTAGAGAGATGATATCGAGACGTGGTAGGGGTCGAGGCCGTGCGCATGCCCAGGTTCCAGAAGGAGGGGACGTCCATGCCCCGCAGAAATAAGTGGGTGATGTCGACGTCGTGCAGGAGATGCTTGCCACAATGAGAACGATGGCCGAGGCAACCAGGGCTGGAGTGAGGGCTCCTGAGCCAAGGGCCTTTGTGGCAATGATGGAATTCTGGCGGTTGGACCCTCCGACCTTTTCTGGGGAGCCGAACCCTAAGATTGCTACTGAGTGGTTGGATGTAACCACCACGATCTTAGACACCCTGGAGATTGGGGAGGATGAGTTGCGCGTCACGTTGGCGGCGTTCCAACTTCGGGAGGATGCAAGAGAATGGTGGAAATTTCCTATGACCACCGTAGATGGCACGTGGACCGCTTTTACTAGGGTCTTTCTGGAAAAGTATTTTTCGGGTTCTTCGCGGGATGCGTATTAGGAGGAGTTTCTCTCCCTCATTCAAGGGAATCTTATCGTGGTCCAGTATGAGGCCAAGTTTGCGAATCTATCACGGTTTTCACCTGAGATGGTGTCGACGGAGGAGTTATGCACCTAGAGGTTTGAAAGGGGTCTTTGACCTTTGATTAAGGATAGGATTGCAGCCTTGGGTTTTTGAGTTTACACTGAGATCGTTGAAGCCGCTATCCGAGTGGAGAATGCAGTAGCGAAAAGCCGTAAGATCAGGGAGAGAAAGTCACATCAAGGGACTTTCGGTGCGCAGTCTGAGGGGCGCCAGACAAAGAGTTAAAAATTAGGAGTGTTGGGTTCTTATCCTACGAGTTCTTAACCTCAGGTGCCGTTGGCACCCACACCATCTATGGGTTCATCGGGGCATTTTGAACGTCGGGAGATGGTATGCTATACATGTAAACGACTAGGGCACCGTGCAAGGGATTACTCGCAAGGAGGACAGCAATAGCACCAGAGCTAGACTCAAGGAAGGACCCCATTTTCATGTTTCTAGTGTGGCCAGGTGGGTCACTTACGACGAGATTGCCCTCTGGGAGGGAGAATGCAGGGTGCTACTGGAGCACATCAAGTGCATGTGTCATAGGGGCGACAGGGATATGGTCAGTCTCAACAGCCTTCGGGGGTACAGTCAGTGAGAATAGTAGGAGGTGTAACCTCAGCTCAGTTAGTGAGGAAGTCGAGGACTAGGAGCAGTGGCGGATAGAATTAGGGGAACCAGGGGCGAGCGTATGCTCTTATGAGGCCCAGTATGTCAGTGGCACCTGCCGTGATGGATATCGCAGTCAGTCCTTCGATCATACAAGGTACATTCTTAGTGTATCATTCTTGGGCCAGTGGTCTCGTTGACACCGGAGCATCGCATTCTTTCATCTCATCTACATTTGCATCCGTATTGGGGTTAGAGATAGACTGGTTGGGTAGTTCCTTATGTGTAGAGACATCGATGAGTGAGACGACTTTGTTAAAACGTGTCTGTAGAGCTTGTGAGATGGAGATTGTCGACCACCATTTGGTATTTGATTTTTATTATGGTCGATATGACCTTGTTTGACATCATCCTGGGGATGGATTGGTTAACCACTTTTTGCGCCTTCATTGATTGTGACCGGTGACGGGTGTTTTTTTGCACACCAGAGGGAGATTCCTTTTACTTTGTGGGTGACCGGGACGACGGTTTAGCACCTAGATCCCTTAGATCACGGAGCCGGGACAGCCTTAGCCACCTTTTCTCGATCTTGGCAGTGAGTGAGAATGACTCTGCTCAGGGAGAGCTTCCTCCTGTTGTTTGTGAGATTCCTGAAGTGTTTCCTGGAGAATTGTTTGAGCTTCTGCCATGGCAGGAAGTTGAGTTTTCCATGGACCTCATCCCAAGGGCTGCCCCTATTTCTATGCCTTCGTACTATTTTGCACCAGCAGAGTTGAGAGAGTTGAAAGTGCAGGTCCAGGAGTTGTTAGACAAGGGAATCATCTGCCCTAGTGTGTCTCCTTGGGGAGCTCTGGCGTTGTTTGCCAAGAAGAAAGATGGGTCGTTGTGTCTTTGTATAGATTATCGTAAGTTGAACCACGTGATCATTAAAAATAAGTATCCCATGCCTCGTATTGACGATCTGTTTGACCAATTGAGTGGTTCGTGTTCGTGTTGTTTCTCAAAGATTGACTTGAGATCGGGTTACCACCAGTTGCGGGTCAAGGAGGAGGATATTCCGAAAATGGCGTTTTGTATCCATTATGGACATTTTGAGTTCTTCGTCATGCCTTTTGGACTAACTAACGCGCTAGCAACATTTATAGACCTTATGAACCGTATCTTTCATTCTTACCTTGATCGATTCGTGGTAGTGTTCATAGACAACATCTTGATTTATTCGTCTTCAGAAGGGGAACAAGAGGAGCATCTTCGAATTGCTTTGTAGTTGTTGCGAGAACATCAACTGTATGCCAAGTACAACAAATGTGAGTTTTGGTTACCCGAGGTGAGGTTTTTGGGCCATGTAGTTTCAAGAGATGGGGTGGCAGTGGATTCATCCAAGATTGAAGCTGTAATGGAGTGGAAAAGACCGAAAATTGTGTTCGAGATACGGAGTTTCTTGGGGTTAGCAGGTTATTACCATCGGTTTGTAGAAGACTTCTCTAGGCTTGCAGCGCCTATGACACGTCTTACACGGAAAGGAATCAAGTTTATATGGTGTGATAGTTGTGAGCTTGCCTTTCAGAAATTGAAGACAAGATTGACTAGTGGACCTGTTCTGATTATATCAGAGAGAGGACTCAGTTATGCCATTTATTGTGATGCCTTGCACGAGGGATTGTGTTGCGTGTTAATGCAATTGGGTAAAGTGGTCGCCTATGGATCGAGACAATCGAAGGTTCATGAGAAGAACTACCCTACACACAATTTGGAGCTTGCTACAGTGGTCTTTCCTCTAAAGACCTGGAGACACTATCTGTATGGAGAACGCTTCGAAGTATTTTCGGATCATAAGAGTTTGAAGTACTTGTTTTCACAAAAGGATCTGAATTTGCACCAAAGGAGATGGATGGAGTTCTTGGGGGACTGTGATTTTGATCTATAGTATCACCCGGGTAAGGCCAATGTTGTAGCTGATGCCCTTAGTTGAAAGTCCTTGAGCATGTTGGCCTGCGTGGCCATGAGGGAGTGGAATATGCTTGGGGAGATTGGAGAGTACGACCTTTGTTTGGGAAAGTCTAACAAGAGCGTTACCTTGTTAACGCTGGTTTCTTAACCTATCCTTGTTTACCGTGCTGTTGAGGTACAACGATTAGATGCAGCGAGTTTGATGTTTCGGGAGCGAGTCTTGAGTGGCGAGGATGCCAAGGAGTGGACCATCCACTCCGATTAGAGCTTGAGGTTTGCAGGAAGGCTTTTTGTACCGAAAGCGTGTCGTGAAGACGTGCCTCGTGAATTTCATCATTCATGCCTAGCGGTACATCTGGGTGGTACCAAAATGTATCATGATATACGCAGGCAGTTTTGGTGGAAGGGTATGAAGAAAGATGTCGTGCTTTTCGTTTCGCGTTGCCTCACCTGTTAGCAAGTGAAGGTCGAGAATCAGAAACTTGCAGGTCCATTGCAACCATTGCCAGTATCTGAATGGAAATGGGAGAATATCACCATGGATTTTGTTTTGGGCCTTCTGATGTCGCCGAAGGGGTATGATGCTGTGTGGGTTGCGGTGGGCAGATTGACAAGGTCGGCACATTTTTTACCTATCCGTATGACGGATTCTATTGACAAGCTTAGCAGATTGTATGTAAGTGAGATTGTTAGACTCCACGGAGTGCCAGTTTCCATTGTTTTCGACTGAGATCCTCGCTTTACATCACCTTTTTGGCAAAGTTTGCAGTTAGCTATGGGGACGAGCTTACTTCTTAGTACTTCTTTTTACCCCCAAACAGATGGTCAGTCGGAGCGCACCATTCAGATATTTGAGGATATGTTACGAGCGTGTGTTCTGGATTTTTGTGGGTCATGGGAGGACCACTTACCATTGGTGGAATTCGCCTACAACAACAGTTACCAGTCGAGCATTAAGATGGCGCCTTATGAGGTATTATATGGTAGACCTTGCAGGTTACCAGCTTGGGGGGACCGATGTTGGTGAAACAGCTGTGTTAGGACCCGAGCTTGTACAAGAAACTACAAAAAAGATCATTGTGACTCGTAAGTGATTAGTGACCGCCCAAAACCGTCAGAAGAGTTATGCCAACAAGAGGAGAAGACCGTTGGCATTTGAGGTGGGAGACCTCGTGTTTTTGAAGGTCTCGCCACGAAAGAGTTTGACGAGATTTGGTAAGAGTGGGAAGTTATTGCTGCATTTTATCGAGCCATTCGAGATCCTTGATAGGATTGGAGATGTGGCCTATCGCCTAACTTTGCCACCACAGTTAGCCTCAGTACATAACGTTTTTCATGTGTCTATGCTGCGTAAGTATGAGCCAAACCCGTCCCACATTTTGGATTGGACAGAATTGGAGATAGAGGATGACGTTACCTACGAGGAGAGACTGGTGAGAATCCTTAACACCAAATAAAAAGTCTTACGAGGGAGGACCATTCAGTACGTGAAGGTGTTATGGCTTCACCACGGCGTTGAAGAAGCTATATGGGAGCGGGAATCTGTAGTTCGCAGAAACTACCTCGAGTTGTTTGATTCTTGACGCATGTATGATTTCGAGGACGAAATCTCCTAACTGGGGGAGGTTCTAGGGACTCGATCCCTTATTATTTTCTTGTATTAATGAAAAACGAGTATGCTATGCCCGGCGAAAACCTTTGTAAGCGTGGATGTTATGTGAGAATTAAAGCTTGAACCTGTGGATATGTTTTCTAACGTCATAGTGATTGTGGGAAATACATAGGAATATTGTGGTGAGGTGTTTGGCGTGTGTTTGGCCCAATTTTGGCAGCTTCTATTGAGTTTGCCTCCCAACGTTAACCGCTCAAGCGGTGGGAAGCCCGCTCGAGCAGACAGGTGGTCGAGAGGTTTTGAGGGAGGGGACCGCTCGAGCGGTGGGGGACCGCTTGAGCAGACTGTCACTGAGCAGACTTTTTAAAATTTGTGTGAGGTCTCTTTTTTCTCACTCTTTTCATGTCTCTCTCTCTCTAGAGCAAAAGTGAGGCTTAGGGTTTGAGCTTGAAGGGTGTTTGGAGCTCTTTAGCTTTCCTTGGTGGGATCTTGCGCTTCCATCTCGGTTGTTGGCTTGTTGGAGGTCCAATCTTACCGTCAAAGGCTCTTTCCTCATCTTTTGATTGGAGGATCTCGTGTTTGAGGCTTGTTAGGGTGTTCTCCTCGGTGCTAAAGCTTCATCAAGGTAGGATCTATGACTCTCCATGAATGTCTAAGTGATATATGTTGTATTTTGAAATGCATGAACATAAAGGCATGAAAACTGTGTTTTTGAAACCCTATGCTAGGGTTTGTTGTTATTGGAGGTTAAATTCTAGATCTACGGAGGATTTAACTTGATTTTAACTTTGCATTATCAATGTATGCGGTTGGTTTTGAGAAATGTTGGGTTAGGGTCGTAAATTGAGCCTAAACCATGGAATTTGGGGTTTTGGGGTTGGGAAACCCATATAATGAAATTGATATGATTTTGGATAAATTGAGGGTTGGGACAACCTATTATATCTATATCTCGTGATTTGTGTGGCACATGCTAGTGTCGAGTATGAAAATTTGGGGGTTTTTGATGAAAAATCGAAAATTTTATGATATGATTAAGTTCCATGTGATGAAAGTGAATAATTAAGTTTGGGCACGAGTTGCTCCTTGGTGAAAGACCGAAAACTTGCACAATGTAAGGTAGGCCCTTCCTTCGGGTTAATCCCCGTAAAAGCGTGCTCTTGGCGGCCCACCCATCGATGTTCCAAGGGAAATCGAGAATGTGTGCTCACTGTGTCAGGCTATAAAATGGATATTTATCCCTTGGACCTCGCGTGGACCAGTGGTGATAAATATGTCTGGGTCTATAGGCGCCGTCTGGCCTTGGTACTGGAATGAATTAATGGATAAATTGGGTTGGTAAAACCTTCATTGGATAGAATTGTGGGATGTGAAAGTGGGTTGAATAGATGGGAAATGATAAGGAGTTTGGGTGAAATGGTTGTTTTCACCAAAACTTTGAAGTGTGGAACACTAATCCTTTCTCACAAAACTTGGTTATGCATTGGGATTTTTAGCTCAGCGCAAATGATATGTCTTCTTTTCGTAAAACTATGTGTGCATCCCGCATAACCATCTTCATATATCTTGTATATGTTCATTGTTAGTATTTTTCCTACGAGTTTCAGCTCATGTTGTTTAATCACATTTCAAGTGATAGCGGGAAGAAGGTTTTGGATTGAGATGGTAGTAGCCAGACCATTTTGAGTAGTGGATGGGGTTACATTCTTGTTGTGCCACCTTTTGAGAAAAGAAGATGTTGTACATGTAATTCCTTCTTGGATGATTGTTTTGAGGGTTGGAGTAGCTCTTTGTAAGACCTTAAGGTCCTGTTCATATATTTGCATGCATGTGACGGCGTGGGACTTGCTCTTGGATCAAATTCCTTAATTTTTGGACAATACTCTATGGTTTCAAATGTTAAAATTGAAAGGCTTTCGGTTAAATGGTGTTTTTCCCTTCCAAAGGCATGCATTTACTTTATATTTAAGCCTCTTAAAAAGCATGCTAGAGAATTATGATAATTAAGTGTTTTTCTCGACTTTTAGAAAAATCTTCAGGTTTTGCTCAGGATGCTCTTGGGTACCTCACCGCTCGAGCAGTGGAGAGCCTGATCGAGCGGACTCTGTTGGGTGATTATTTATTTATTTATTTATGTATTTATTTGGAAACAAGTTTGGAACAAGGGGTTCGCCTAAACATGTTTAGACCATCTTTTGGGTTATAAAATGACTATTTTCAAGGGTTGTGTTTCACAATGAAACGATTATTTTTTTGAAATCTCTTGATTTTTAATTATTATGAAATTGGGGCATTACAAACCAACGAAAACAAAACAACAATAATCAAAATGTGTGATGAAAGTGATCTGGAAATTACACTGATGCCATAAGAGAGGGATTTGGATAATGAGTGTTGGGTGGTACCTCTATGAGTGTGAGATAGAGAGAAATAGACGCATAGAGAGAGGGAGAAGGTACCGGTCAGGGTGGTGGTCATTGACGACTCAACGGTGAAACGCAGCGAAAACTGGTGGTGGTCGACGGGAGCTGCCTCCTTTGGATGGTGCAACGGCGAGTAGGTGGCCAACGGGAGCCGCCTCCTTTGGATGACGCGATGACGAGGTGGTGGCCGATGAGAGGCATCTGTAAATCTTCACAGTTTGGGGTTAGGTTTTTGGTAGGATAGCTCTTTTAAGCAAATACAGTGGTATACACAGGGGCGGTATTGTATTAAGAAAAGGGGAAATTTGGGGAGAGGGGAAGGGGAATTTCGGGAGTGAGGGAAAAATATTTGGGAAAATTTTAAGTTATTTTAACGGCAGTTTGTTGTAACCGTCGTTAATATTTGTTTGTGGTGCGAATTTTATCATTATTTTAATGGCGGTTTGTTGAAACCGTCACTATTTTAACGGTGATTCGTTATAACCTCCGTTAATACTTATTTGTTAACCAACCGCCGTTAATACTTTTTTTTACCCGCGGTTCATTTCTCGCCGTGTAAAATACATCTTTAATGGCGGTTTATTTATTGCCGCAAAAAACCCGCCACTAATAGTTCCATTTGGCGTAGTGTACTCACTCAATTAGGCTGGGACTTGCACTTAACTTTTCTGTTTTCTACTATGAAATCCTCAACTCGCCTGATCGTGCTTGCAGTCTTGTAAAGCAGGTATAGCTTACGTAATTGCTTCATTTATATGTCTTATTTGTATGCTGTCACTTGATAAACTCATTACAGTTGCTTGGAGCATGCTCGACATTGGATATTTTTAAATATTTTGGAGGATGTAAATGAAATATGGAATCTCGTTGCCTATTTGAGTCCATAGATTTAGATGAGCAGACCATTTTAAATTTCACCTTTAAATATTGTTAGTTGTGATATCGTTGATATGGGCATTAGTTAATGGAGTTTCAATGAAGGACACTTGGTCATATCTGCCCTGAGTGTACCAGTGTTGAGAAAACAAAGATGCTTTTTTCATAATAGGTTGGTCATAAGAATATAGATTGTTGTTCATTTTTGTCAGAGAGCACAACAGTAGAAAGTCAGTTTGTCAGGACTCCTCATTTCTGGTGTCTTGGTCAGTTCTAAGTCATGTTTCAACCCAACTTTGGAGGTTATATGTACATGGCCTTTACTGGTGGCTTCTTAGTTTGCCAATGCTACTCTATGATTGGACTGTATAATTGAAAGCAGAGGATGCAAAAAAGTGACTTGCTATTTTGGGTTTTGATCATTGCTCTGGCTTCTTAATTTAAAGATTTCACTTGCAAGCAGTGTGTTTGATCCATCACTATTATATATTATATTCTTAAAAATCAAAGCTTCGGTGGAATGCATCTAATCACTGTGCCATTGTGCATTACTCAGTGTTCGTTGAATGTTTTATGCATGTTTTTGGTCGATTTCTGGTTGATTCCTATCAAAAGCATCATATATCTGTTTTCTTGTCAAAAATGATTTCTCCTAGGGAAAGAGCATAAAATGCTTGGAAAAGGTTCAGATTTAGTAATGAATTAGAGCTTGGAAACATTGGTTAATTTAGTGAGTCGATTATGTCATGAGTATTTAATAATTCCCACGTTTTGTAAGAATTGTACATTTGGTAAGCAAGCATAATTTGCAGGAAGGAGGCTGAGGTTTTGTAGCAATTAGGAATTATGTGAAGAGTGGACGAGTTTGTGGAGTGAAATCCAGTAGGATCAGCAAAAAATAATCATTTTCATCATCCCATGCAAACTTATGCCACAGAAATATAAATATTGAGGTTACTGCTTAGCATAAAAGAGGGAGAAAAAAGGGGTTTGGGGGCGGGGGGCGGGTTGGTGGTGGATAAGCTTCTAATGTGTTGGGGATTCTGGTTGATGTTTTTGTAGTTATATGGGCAATCAATGTTGCATTCTACTTATGCAGCCGTCCAATTCCTACATTGATTTTCAATTCTCATGTGGCTTAAAATGCAAAATGAACCTCTAGAGTCTACTTTATCCATGTTTCCCATCTTAAAATATTCTCAAAACCCCCAAATTTTTATCCCAAGATATTATGAAAGGAACACACGTGCTTTTTCACATAACACAGAAGGGGTCAAGATTTTGTGCATTTGAATGTTCAATTCGTCCTCTATTTATTACAGTAATATTAGGTATTGTTTTCATGGGTAATCTACGTCCATGAATGGTCTTTGTTCGGGGCTGCTTTTATTCTTTAGCTCTTTCTTTCTCTAACAACGGTGGAGTTCCCTCTTTTGGATTTGTTTTCTCATCCATTTGCCATATGTCAATCTTTTTCTCTCAAGACTAGTTCTGTTTTTTATCCTTTGCTGAGGAACAAACACACACCAAACGAAATACTAAAGAGAACATTTATTTTATAATATCGAAAACTATGGTTCACGATAATAGCTTTGGTTGTACTCAACGAAGGGAAGTGAGTTTAGCTTTGCTGTTAGACTGCCCCACATTATCTCCATGGGGTGACAACATTTATATGTAGATTACCTGTTGAGCACATCCAAAGAAAAGGAAAAAAAATTAGTAAAAGTAAAAAAAACAAAGATTAGATCTTTCTATTTGATGCTTTAAATGTGAAGAGTGATTGTTGGTGTATGACTGTATGCCTTGGGAGTGTTGCTAATCCATGAATTAGTGGTGTGATATTACTTCTCTCTTTTCATTTTTTAAATCAATTTGTGCTTTATATCTTTTCAATTACTTATAGGTTGTGGAAGATGGGTACGAGTTTTTTGCTAAGCAGCGTCTTGTAACCATATTCTTAGCGCCCAATTACTGTGGCGAGTTTGATAATGCTGGTGCAATGATGAGTGTGGTTGATACACTAACATGTTCCTTTTAGATCCTTAAATCCTTTGTGAAGAAAGGGAAAATGGGAATTGGCAACATATTGAGACCAGGAACACCACCTCATAAGGTATAAACGCTGTTATATAACATGAATCATGATTGCATAAAGTTTAAACTGAAATAGCAAAATGACAAGCACCTGAATTAATGTCATCTTAGCACCCAAAAACCAAAATGGTCAGCTATCCGAGTGATGACCTAGATGAGCTTAATAACCCATTTTATAAGCTGTAGTTACCCATAACAGGATATCTGAGAAAGTTACAAGCTTTATCCTTTTTGGGTATTTTTCCTCGATTATTTACTGGGAAGGGTTTTAGCTCTGGATAAAAATTTGCATCAATGATCTGGGAAAATATTTTGCGGATTATTTTTTTTTGGCAATTTATTGTCCAATAGATTGTATCCTATTGACTAGGAAATCACAAGGAATCAATCATGGTTCATTTAACGTGGCAGGATTACGGAATACGCGATGCAATAAAATTGTTGATTTCTTGTATGTGAACGCGTTTGTTCATCCATTTTCTAGGTGGGAAGGGTTAACGGTCCACACCAGTACCTGTCATATGGTCAAAAGGGCATGTGAATGGGTTTAGCGTTTTCAGACCAGGCCATGTCCTGCCCCATGTCTGGCAACATCCACTGCTTTATTTTGTGCCACCTGGTGGGGTTTCTTAATAACATAGTTGATGGGTCAAGTCTATCACCCTTCAGATCAAAGCAGGGCTATATAGTAGATTGGACACCTTGTTTGTTGCTGCAATCCCATTTCAGAAAAACTAATAACTATGGTTTGATCTGAAGTCTTAGAAAAACTGATAACTGTTGATTTCTACAAAATTACAATGCCACTAACATTTACTGTTGATCCATTGAAGTCTTAGAAGTTGTAGTCTTGATGTTTGAGACCTGTAAACTAGGTTTAAAAAAATGTTGATGCTTTGTGAGTATTTTTTTATAGGCGTTGAAGCTCTATTAGTGTATACATATGTGCGCACACACAAACATTTACTATTCATAATTTTGTGATGATTTGTCAATGCCTTCTAAGATATATGGATTGCTAGATTATCATGACATGCTCTACTTGTACATAGTTTTATGGACTTCATTGCATTGAATGTTTGCATTGCTAGCTAAAATCTTTGCCACCTAATTAGTTAGTAATGCTACAAAAATTAATTGATAATGCCACAAAAATAATGGCCGCGTATATTCTGTTGTTTGCATTTGATAGGTCATTTGGGTGTTGAAATCCAGACTGTGCCCGAGTATATTCTGTTGTTTGTGTTTAACAGGTCATCTGATAATTTGAAATTATCCGAAAAACAGAGGAAATTTTATCAATTTTTTGGGTTTTACACTTACAATATTTTTTAAAAATTTGGGATGCAATGATTTTTAAATTAAGTTGAGAGCGTGAAAAAATGGAATCAGAGCACCTCGCTTCTGTCTAAACAAAGTTGTACAAACTGACGGCACTCCAATCTGTCATCCGCGTAGAGTTTTAGAGCTTAATGTCATATCTTTGCACTTGATGTATATGTGTAGATTCTTAGAGGATTGATGCGATATGCTCTCACTTACTAATAATTCGATGTTCTAATTGTTGTAACCTAAAAATCTAGCATAGTTTGGAGGAAGATTTATGAGATGATGTGGATAGCTCTATCAGACGAGTGAAAAACACCTGCTGCTGAGTATCATCAACCGTTTACAAAACTTAACATTGCAGTATCACTAGAGGTCGAGTAGGTCGAGGTTGTTGAGTTAGCTGAAGTTGGTGGTAAGAAATGAGCAAAGAATTTTAATTTTTTTGGGTATTTCTATCTATTAAAGTTTTATTTAATCAGCGTACTAAGAGTATATCAAGGTGGTGGTTTATGTGATTTAAGTTTTTTTTAGAACATTTATAATTTTAGGATGAATAGTAATTTTTTATTAATCTTTGTATGCACAAGTCACATGTTTATTTTATGAATTATCAATAGTTTGCACTAGTGAGACTTTTTTTTTGATACATTGATCAATAAGTATTACATATTGTTTTGAATATATATAAATTATTGATTACACGTTCATTTGTATATGAATTACATGTTTATTTTGTGAATTGATAATTATTCGTACTAGTTAGCACTTTTTTTATAGAGTTGCGAATAACAACAACAACAACAACAACAACAACAACAACAATAATAATAATAATAATAATAATAATCGTTGTCAATGTAAAACACCATTTGGTCGCCAAAAACACCTTTGCCAACCAAATAGTTTTGTCGGCAAAAGGTATCAAAAAAATCTAAAGGTTTTGCCGACAACACTATTTGGTCGCCAAAAACACCTTTGCTGACGAAACCATTTGGTCGGCAAAGGACGCTTCACTTTTGCTGACCACACAATTGGTCGCCAATTTCTCATCTTTACCGACCAATCAAGTTTGTCAGAATAAGTATATATTGCCGATTAAAATATTGGTCGGGAAAACTCTGGACCTTCGGCCACCAACTACTTTTTGGTCGGCAAAAAGCTTTACCGACCATGCTTTGCTGACTAAACTGGCGACCAAAATATTTGGTTGGCAAAAGGTTTTGGCAATCAAATAATAACTTTTACCGACTAAATATTTAGTCGCCAAAAGTGTTTTTTATTGGAGTGATTTTAAGGAAATCTTTTGCAGACTTAAATGGCAGTGAAACTATCAGTATGCTGGAATGGAGGTAAAACCACTAAGTTGGGACCTGAATGACGGTAGAACTGTTAGCATACTTGAAAGACAATAGAACTACTAACGTGTCTTTGATGGTGGTAAGATTCACTACTTGCAGCCCGAACGCTAGTAAAACTACTGGACATATTCAAATAGTGATAAAATTACTAGTTTGACTATAAATATAATATCTTCAGGATTAAGAAACTCATAAATAAATATGCTCGACTGCACTCTTTTCTCGTATCCCTTTTAAAAACTTTAGTAGTGGTTAGGTCTACTACTTTGATAGGAATAGTGATAGAATCACTAGTCTTTTTTCGCGCCCTTAATCAGAGTAAGATCCACTTGTTGTGGCCTAAATGACAGTAGAACTATTAGGTATACCACTATTAGACGAATGGTGGTGGAACCACAAAAATCTCAAAATTACCTCAACAAAATGGTGGTGGAACAACTAACATCATTCTTTACCACATCATACATTTTAACATAAGTTGTTTTTTCCTTTGCATTACCCAAATGAACAATGTCAGTTTTATCCCTTTCAAATGGGGTACGTAGGAGCAAAGCCTCAAGCGCGACCACACATGCATGTTTCCTTTGGTATTTTAAAAGCTTTGGACTTGTGTCTCAGCAAAATGGATTCTCTTCTTACGTTGTCTTGTGTTCTTTAGTCACAAAAAATTGGTCACTTAGTCAGGGATTATCAAAGTTTATGATCCTTATCCAAGTCGAGCTTGAACGAGGCCATCACGAGTTGTTAGTTGTAGTCTTCAATGTCATTGAATGTCTCTCTTAGTAATGCCGAGTATATTCCTTGAGGCTCTCGCTTTAATTAAAATTACTATTAAATTTATTTATTTATAATCATTATAACGACTAGCTACCCAAAAAGTTAATGGATAATAATATTTTAATAAATAATTTTAGCTAAAAACTTAATAATATCTAATATAATTGTTAATAATTTTCACTTTTGTCTTATTCGTGTTTTTGTTTGGCAAATCTGTGATAAATCGTTATTCAAATTATTTATATTCTATTTTTTGATATTTTGACACTTGTTCTTTGGAGTTATTATTTGTTATTGTAGCCCAACGAAAAAGGTGCAGAAAAGTCAAAAAGCTGCAAGCGGTGTAAGACCGCTCGACAGATCACTCGAGTAGTTCATCGAGCGGTCAGTCTCAACTCTCGATTTTTGCACTTTTTAGCATTATCTCTGCACAGATGTTGAAGCTCTACAAAATTGCTGCGAGCAATGTTTCAACTTTAAAAATATTTGCTAGGGTTTTTTTTTGGGGGGATCGGGGTTGTCACAATTATATCCGTGTTTCTGTACTGGATTATGGGTTTGGTGGCGTTTAGCTTTCTTGACGTTTGCGATTTCGTGATCGTTCGGGGATTTATCCGTGAATACGAATCTAGGGTTTGATTTATGTAGCGTGTTTCTTGTAATCTATACTATCTGTATCAGCCTCTCGTCGCATACCTGTCCAACCCTTCCAAAGAAATTCCCTGTTCAGTATCAATACTAATTATGTTAAGGTTGAACACTGGTTTGGTTTTCCTCAGATTGGAAGCTGTGTCATAGGGGCGGCCCGGTGATTTTGGGGGCTTAGGCGAGATATTAAATAGAGGCATTTTATATTTTTAAAATTTTTAAGATGATATGTTATTGATTATATTTTATAATCAAGTTATTTAACATATTTTTTTGAATTGATGACATTGCTAATCTACTTAATTCTGACATGGTCCATCTCAGATAATATTTTATTAATTTTAGTTTAGAAAAACTTATTTATGCAGAACCTACTGCCATTGAAATTGTTAATAATATTTTATAAGTAATGCATCAATTTTAAAAAGAATAGTCTTTTGTATAATTTAGTACAATAATTGGAGTCTCTTTTTTTTTCCCTTCTGTTGGTACAAGCTCTGTTAAAACTTTAATTCTGAAACTAAGTCTTTTGAATCAATATCACTAAAGGTGTCGTGTTTTAAAAAAGCTTTCAAAATTAAAAGCAATTTTTTTCAAACTAACATCGGCCAGTAAAGTAAAAATATTTTCATACATTTGAAATTGTTCAAACCTCTTCTCAATTGACAAAATAGCATGATCTACTATATATAAGAAATAATTAATTCCAAAAAATTCTTGATATATCTTTTATGTTTTTTTTCTCTAAATGCCAACTAATATTTATCAAGAGTTTGTT
>JAUMHN010401026.1:0-15842 GCA_032360265.1 Heliamphora ciliata
AAGGTAAAGAAGAAGAAGACGGTCATATGAAGAACAAATATTTAATGTTCTTGGAATAAGTTTAGATAGTGTTTTAATTTTATAATTATTGGTGTGTTTACTGTGGTTCATTATTTTTTTGTTATTATTTTATCTAACATGTGAAAATGTGTCATCTAATAAATTGAATATAGTATTGTTCCAAGAGTATTGAATAATTATTCTATACAAACACTTGAATTTTCTTTCCAAAATTTTTCAATAAGTTTAAGGACACTAAAAATAAAGAAAACGAGCAAAATACATGTCCAAACAAGATGACGAACCACCACGAAGCAAATTTAGCCAACCTATAGAGCAGATTTGGCCGGAACAGCCCTCTCAGAGTAGATCTGGCTAGAAAATTACGCGCAAAACAGATCTAGCCGCCGTAACACACCGTCGAAGTAGATCTGCCCAACACATGCACAAAAAAGTGCAATTTATTTATGTACCGAAAAAATCACGAGAGAGAGGGGGTTGAAACGGCGGAAGGAGAGCTAGCTCCTCCTCCTCCCGCCGGCCAGATCTATTAGTAAAAGAGAACGCAGAGGCAGAGAGAGAGAGAGAGAGAGAGGGGATAAATGAATGATCGGCTAGGAGTTAGATCAGTTTTACCCATTATTTTTTTATTATTATTTTTGTGCCTTTGTTTTCCTGTTGCATCGGTAGCAAATCCATGATTCACCATATAACATCCATATAAAATAAATTTGAAAATTTTGGTTCTATTGATGAAATAAAAACTCCAACCGTATCAAACAATTTATTTTTATTGTGTTGTTATTATTTATTTATTTTTTGTTTACAATGATAGATTCATCACCAAATCACTCTAAGAAAATATTTCAAAATGATATTGTTCTCACGATAAATATGGACTTTAACGAATTGAAATAGTTTTTTTTTTTTAAGTCAATTGGATTTAAGAAAAGAGGACTATTGTAGGGAATTATTACGTACCAATTTTGGCAAATTTTTTAGGTATTTCAGAATAAGGTGTGGCATGGCGTACTAGCAAATACAAAACTTTTAATGTATATTATGTGAATTAGCTTTGTTTCTTACTTAAATAGCAGAAGTGAATCAATATTGTTTCACTTTTAATACTTTTTCCTACAGTATTATATAAGAGAACTTTGTAAACAATGCCTTACAAGACATCCAAAAACTAGTCATCTGTATGCATGGGATAAGTGTAATTTAAACATGGATATGGCTGTTGAATAATAAATTACCTTCTTAATTGCTAAAAGCAACGTGTTAAATAATTATAAGTGGGCTATTTCTTTTTTATATTTTTCATGATGACGGAGGAACCATCTTAAGACATGGCTCTTTAGACCTACGCCTAAAGCATAAACCTTCGGATATCTGTAATTATCCACAAATCACATGTATCGATTAAGTTAGGATGCTTTTAGTGGGAGTCGAATACAACACTTTTAAGTTTAAAGTTAGTCTTAGTGACGACTATAAACCGCTGGACTACCATGGAGGGTTAGTAGGCTACTTTTACCTCCTAATATAATTAATAATTGTCATTAGGCCCGCTTTTAATTTTAATTAAAGGCAACAAAAAATAAATGTAAATTAAAAAAATCAAAAGAGCTAACTATATTTTTTTGGCCATGACCCATTTATATATACACATATTGGTATTAAAAATGTATTTTTTTATACCTTGACTCTTGTTATTTTTTTATTAGAGTGAGAAAAAAGTTAGACCTAAAATAAAGAGAGAGAAGTTAAATTTAGAATGATGAGATAGGAAAGCTGATTAATGAGAGAGAGAGAGAGAGAGGGTAAAGTAAGAGTGAATAAAATAAAATTTTAATTTTAGCCATTAAATTAAATAAATTTTAGCTTTTAAATATGCTACATATAAAAATCTTTCCATAAAAAGTATTGTGTGATGTTATATACATATAGATTTGTTTTAAATGAACAGATTAACCATTAGGATGCTAACATAGCATTATTTATCCATTAAATAACTTTTCTTCCATATTAATCACATATCACTTCAATGGATTAAGAATGCTGTGTTGAGTTAATGTTTCTCTTGAAGTGATATGTGATTAATATTGAGTTCATGTTCATCACTTTAATCACATAACACCTCACATATCTCTTCCTATACACTTAAATATTGAGTTCACGATCCTACTAGGCTACTACATTATTTAATGGATAAAGAATGCTATGTTAGCACCTCTATAGAGGCTCATGAACTCAATATTCAATGATGGCATATAGTACATATATGTCAATAAGCAAGAGCATAAAAAATGGAGAGATTTTATATTAGTATAAAATTGCACAAAAATATTAGAACTATAAAAATTTTACAATTTTACAAATTTAATATCGTAAGATTTTTATGATTTCAATATATTTTTATCCAATTTTCTATTAATAGCTCTCAAGCAAAATGACGGTATGCCAATTTTACGTCAAATGAGTTAAGCATGCTTATCTAAGTTGTAAAGATTGTATCTAACAAAAGTACAAACCTATTTTGATTTCTAATAAAATCAAGCATATTAAATAAATCTTTCAATATTTAAGTTAATTCTAAATTCCTAATTAGACAACTCAAAAATCTCCATTTTTTGATTATTGTCTTCTGAGTGATGGAATCAATAGCACAAACCAATGAGCTTTTGGTTGAAGATATAGAAAATCTCTTTAATAGTAAATTATAATTAATAAATATAATATCCTTTTTCAAATAATTAGAGAGTAGTTCTCTGGTGCCACAATAGTGTGGGGTGAGCTTTTAACACATAGGTCGTAAGTTTAAACATTAGCTCTAATTACATTGAATAATTTCGTCACAATTTATATTTCATTTTGCAATAAATTTATTTCCTCGTCTAATGGTTTGTGTTGCTGTGTACTAAAAATATTTATTTAATTCCTTAAATTAATTATTAATCCGTAGGATAGTGGTTAATTTCGGAATTAAACATTATCATATGGGTTAGTGGTTAATTTAACAAATTATTTTTATTTTTCAATAAATTTTTTTACTCATCTAATGGTTCATGTTGCTGCGTACTAAAAATATTTATTTAATTCCTTAAATTAACCACTATCCCACGGGTTAGTGGTTAATTTAAGAAATTAAATAAATATTTTGAGAATTAACCATTATCCTACGGGTTAGTGGTTAATTTAAAGAATTAAATAAATATTTTTGGTACGAAATGATTGAATAAATTTTTGACGCCATTGTCGAAGAATATTAGCACGGTTACAATTTTTATAGCTAAATTTTTATTCGATATTTCTTCTCTTCTTCTTCAGATATACTGTTGTGGCTTACAATTTTTCTTTTTTAGGTTTTTAGAAGATGGACAAAACGAGCAAGATTCAGGCAGCCAGACATGAAGATAACTGGTTCATCATTGTCCGAGCACTGTAAGTTTTAATTTTTGTTTTATTTTGTTCAAAATTGGAGAAAACTAGCTCTACGGGGCTCGTAGCCCATGCACAATGTTTATTTTTATTTTCTTTCGTATGCTTGGTTGCTGTTTGACCCATTCACCTTTAGCACCATTTGATTATGAGATCAAACACACTTTTAGAGCGACCTTGAGTTCTTCCCTCACCTCTTCGAACCCACCATCCCTCACTGCACACACGACTATAACAGAAAATCAGGCCAAACCACAAGTTAGCAAGTTAAAAGAGTATTGTACTCTAATTGAATACGTGACACTTTCTTGCATTCTGCCGCCCACAGTTGAGGCAATGCACTATGAAATTAAATCCAGCGTAATCGAAATGTTACCATCATTTTATGGACTTAGTAACGAGAAGCTTTATAAACACACCGATGAATTCTTTGAGATATACTTAACTATTAAAATTAATAATTTCTCAGATAAAGCTCCAAAAATGAAACAATTTCCATTCTCACTTAAAGATAAAGCCAAACATTGACTTAATTCTTTAAAAGTGTACACAATCACGACCTGGGCCAAATTACAATAGGAATTTCTCAAAAAGTACTTTCCCATAGGTAAGGCAAACTAAATCAGACGTGCCATCACGAGTTTCACCAAACTCGACGGTGAGACCTATCATGAGACCTTGGAATACTTAAGGACCTTATCCGACAATGCCCCCACCACCAAGTACCAAAGTGACAATTAATTCAATGCTTTTATAATGGTTTGACACCTCAGCATCGTTAATTTGTTGATGCCTTTTGTGGCAGTACCTTTATGCCGAAAAACGAGAGTGAGGAGTGGAACCTTTTTAAAAATTTGAGTGAAAACTCACAATAACATGCCTTTGCTGTCCTCACGGATAGATGTATTGCCTCCTCTTCCTCTAAATCCCGAGGTATGTATGAGGTTTCCTAACCTTCTAATCTGGTGGCAGCATTGACCCAAACATTGAGCCAACTCTTATCTAACTGTTCTAGTCTAGCACCATATGCCCTATCCCCGACCTTTCAAGGTCCTTGTGCATTGTGTGCTAGCCCGGCTCACTTTACCGTAGATTGTCCCGCAGCTATACAGTACCTCGAGTTTGTGCAAGAACAAGTTAATGTGGCACAAGATTTCTCTTGATTGGGTAATGACCCATTCTTAACCACCTACAACCCAGGATGGAGAAATCAGCCCAATTTCTCCTAGCAGCAGTAAACCACTCTAGGTAAGCTGTCGGTCCCACCCCTAGGCCCACATATCCTAATGCTTTCAATCCTTAGCCCTATCGACCCACGATCCCACAACAAGCTCCTCCGTCCCCTTCTTGGAACTCAGCTTTTGAGGAGCGAGTATTGCAAACCCTACAAGGACTAGAGGTGAACATTCAACTTCTGCACTCACACTCTCACTCCACTACCAAACTAGAGACCTAAGTCGGGCAGCTAACTGCTACCTTCAACCACCGAGAGGAGGGCAAACTACCAAGTCAGTTGGTGAGTAATCCTAAGGGTCAATATGTAGTTGAGAATCAACGAGCTATGAATACCCACCATGAGCAACTGAATGTAGTTTTGACCCTCAGGAACGAACGGAATGAGACTCGTCTTGAAAATCCAGTAGCACATTCAGCCCCTAGAGACTTGGAGCCATCTGATGGCTTCAGTACCGACCCTCTTGCCTCATCTCACTTGTCTCCAACACCCTCTGCTGCACCTGCCCCATCTTCGAATTATCTTTCGACTTCGCCTGTAGCTCTTTTAGGACTTAGAGTGCTCTTCCCTTCTTATCTTAACTCACCTTCCCATTTGGCAAAGAAGAGAGCAACCATGGAAAATGTTATGGAGGTGTTTAAGCAAGTCAACACCAACCTCCCTCTTTTGGATGCTATAAAGAAAGTTCCGTCCTATACCAAATTTCTTAAGGACCTTTGTACCCAAAAACGTAAGAATAGGAAACGTATCCCTAAGAAAGTTCGCCTTACTCAGCAGATTAGCTCCATTCTCAAACACAACACTCCCTCTAAGCTTAAGGACCCTAATGCTCCTACTATCTCGTGTGTCATTAGAAATCATTCAATCGATAGAGCACTCCTTGATCTGGGAGGTAATGTCAATATACTTCCTCACTTAGTGTATAAAGAACTTGGTTTGAGAGATTTGAAGTCTACGCCAGCCACCCTCTAGTTGGCTGATAGATCTGTTAAAGTGCCATGGGGCATATTAGAGGACGTCCGTGTCAAGGTTGATAGGTTTTCGTTTCCAGTCGACTATATCATACTCGATATAGTGCCGGTACATAATCTACAAAAGAAGAACATTGTTGATACACCTCTCTATAACCAACCTAGGGAACCTGTAGGAGCCAATGTGACTCATTCCACTTGGTATATCGACAAACCCTAGAAACAAGCAACGAGTTGCGTAGCCTAACGCCTCATAAAGACATTCCTCCTTGGAATGCTGGAGGTGAGCCACTGCACCTTCTATTTCATGCACCATCTCTTCTCACTTGCGGTCCACCATTGAGCACTACATGACAGCCACCATCGGCTACACTTTAATCTACACTTGGAGGATCAGCTGCCACTCTTCTAGCTACAGGAAAAAGGTTAAACTTTTGACATGTCGTCACGTTTGGATGAAGACGTTAAACCTAGCCCATCGGGGAGGGAACCCATGTTTTTATTACTTTTGTTAAGTGTAAAAAAATAAAAATAAAAAATAAAAAAAGTTATTTCTTTTAATTATCCTGTGTATGTTAGCCTGTCTATACTTAATTGCTTTGATATCTTTCAGTTCGAATGCTTGGAACTAATATCTTTCAGGATTGCTGTATGATTCAACTTGTCAATCAGGTGTAATTTTCTATTCTTTTTATTTTTGCATCTTATGTCCATCCTCATCCAATGAGGACATTGGATAGTTCATGTAGGGGGTAGTGGTTTTACTTTTAATTGCTTTAAAAAAAGTGTTCGTGTTTCTAAAAAATTTAAAATATGAACTGTGAATCTTGTACCCCAAATAAATTAAGGTGTGTGATTTTTGAGTTGCTAAAATTTTTATGAAAAATGAACTACGGACTTGTACACTCGGATTTTATGCACTGCACATTCAGTTGGTTAATTGGTTTTCATGCTAATGAATGTTGATAGTGAGAATAACTGAAAAAAGAAAAAGGTGGAGACTTATCTTTTAGTGAGCTTTTGAAACTATCTTTCTTTTTTGAGGAATTTTCTACATTTACTCGCATTATATTTTGTTTTAGTGTGCATTAGTCATTGATTAATCTCGTTATTCATTCATTTTGGTTAAAAGTTGAGAATATCATTATAAGTTTCATTTAGAATTTTTTGAAAATAAGGACCAAGCCAAGGATTATGTCAAACATGAGAAATGATCTTAAGCTATGTCTCTATATTTGAGCATATTCGTATTTTTGCTATTCAATTGACCATAGTCCCCATTTTTGAGCTTTTTACATGTAAACCTTTTTTTTGTCCCCTACATTATCTGAAAATGTCTTGTGAACAGGTTTAATGGCTATGCTGGTAGAATGATGTATGCAGTAAATAATAGTGAAAAGAGTTGCTTTAAGAGAGAGAGAGAGAGAGAGAGAGAGAGAAAAGAAAAAAAAAAGACAGAAATAAAGGAAAGAAAAGGGACAATTAAGTGATACAAAAAGCAATGATTGAGTGAATGGCGAAATATAGAATTATGTGGGATACAAAACAAAAGTTGGCTTTGGGAATTGTGAATGCGAGCAATAAATGAAGAAAATGGAGAATTAAGTGATGTTTAGCAATTAGCCTGCTTTAGGACATTATATACACTTACCCTTAGCTCAGACACACATTTTTTCTACCTAATGTTATAACAAAAAATAAAGACCTACTTGATCCCAAGAATGACATAGTTTGATGTGTGAAAATAATTGACAAAAAATAACGAACAAAGCATGCATCATATATTCTCAACAATTAGCATTCTAACCACGAGATTAAGAGTTGTTCTTCAATTTCAGCATCTTTTAGTGTCCTAAGTATGCGAAAAATATTTGATTTGTTAAATATAACCTCTACCGCATACCACGAGTGCACATATATATAAATTTATTTTTGAGTGTTTGATTGTGAGTGAATATCAAGTGAGAATTGAAGTCGAGACATAGTTTTGACAGAATTTCAAACTTTAAATGTTCAGAAGCATGTTATCGAGACACGTAGCTGAGTCTTCACACACACTGAGTCCAGGTCCGTGGGAAGTTGTTTGTAAAGATGGCAGTAACCGAAAAATTGTACAAATTAATTATCGGGGATAAAAAATTTACAAATTTGGTTTAAATTTTTTTAAAAGGCATGTGGCTGATGTTTGTGGGTATCATCTCTGAAAACCCTCACGAAATTAATACTCGTCTACTAGAGATAACTTAGGGGTGTAAAGTTTTATTGCCCATGATAAGTGCAATTGTGTACCTTACGAAAGTGGATTTTAATTAGATTAGTTCAATTGTCTTTTATTTTTGTGTTGCTGGAGGACTAGCAAAGTGTAAATTGGAGGTCTAATCGGTGTGTAAAAGCACTTATCTAATCTGCCTAATTACACTAAGTTACGTCTTGATTTTATGTTTATTAATATGTTTTATTGGTATTTATGTGTTAGTATAAAATGTGGCAAGATGGTGGAGAACCAAGTTCAAAATATGTCAAAAGCTGTCAAATGTCAATAATTTCAGGGAGAAGCGAAATGGTCAAAACAACGTTATTCTAGTTACTTCTCGGGGCCCGAAGATTTAGCACCATGAGATCAAAGAGTAATAATTTATACATATAGATCAACGTGCAAGGAATTTGGTAAAACAGTTCAACAGTGAAGAAAATAATATTTCAAAAGAAGTTAAGCAAAAAACATGCAAAAAACGCGTGAAGCCAAAAACATGCGAAAATTTGTTAAAGTGGTTGAATGTTGTAATTACGAAAAATGAAAAAAGAAGAAAATCCATATGCAAGAAAAAGAAACCAGGTGGTTGTATAATGCAATAACAAAAGAATAGAAAAGACTCACGTAAAGTGATCTAACTCGTTAATTATATAAATTGCCAACACCATCCCAAAGAGAGTGTAATAGCTAATGCAACAAAATAACACTATGAGCCATAGAGCCTCTTTAATTGCTTTCTTCAACTTTTCTCATCCTCATTTTCTAACCCTCAATTGTATATCACAAAACTATTGTATGTCTAGTTCTTTACCTTCATTCTATGATGGCTTGCTACTAATTGCTCTTTACCATTCTTTTTGCACTCTTCTTGAACTTTGCTAACGAAACTAACATGTCTAATTATCTAATTTTTTTGAACCATCATTCAACAACGACTTTGCCTTATGATAAATTGGAGTGGTTTAATGAGTGAATTTTTTATAATTACGAGGTTTTAAAAGGCTTCGCAGTAAGGTTGACAGAGGGAGAAGCTCAGTATATTCCTAACATGCAAGGAATCGCAATTGTGTTGAAGGACCAAGTAGTCGTTCAACTTCACACCACTCGGTCACCAGAAATTTTGGGGTTCAATGTGAATTATGGCATTTGGCCAAAGAGAAAGTTTATCAAAGATGTTATTATTGGCTTGATCGACAATGACATTTGGCTAGAAGCTGAAGGCTTCAATGATGTAGAACTTGGGCCAGTGCCTAGCAGATGGAAGGGGTATTGTGAAAATGGACCATACTTCAACTCGAGTCTCTGCAATAAAAAATTGATCGGTGCTAGATATTTTACCTAGAGGTTTGGAAATCTCCAATTTGACGTAGCAACGAAACAGTTTAACAGTGTTTGCCATTATTTAGTGTAAAACAATGGCCCAGGTCTTTATTTAGTGCAAAACACAACACCATGGTTAACTACTGTGGGTGCTGAATTAGAATTGATGTCTTTCTTAGAGATGGCGAATACTTCATGAATTCCTCTTTGTACTCTTCCAGCGCCATCAACACTGATAATTCTACATTAGTGTATATCGGTGTCTGTAACCCTATGCAAAGATAACTCCTTATGATTTTATAAGAAAGATTGTAGTATGTCTAGTCTCAAAAAATATTGACTTTGACATTGCTCACGTTATACAAGTAAAAAAGTGGGGTAAGATTGATCCAACTCAATCAACAAAATGTGGGAGAGACTTTGGAGGACATTACATTCCCTTTGCTTGCTGTAAGAGTAGCCTTCAACGAAAGAGTTGCGATTCTCACCTACATAAACAGATCAGTGAATCTTACGGCAAGCTTGAAGGGTTAACAGAGTCTAGCAAAGGAAAGAGCACCGACACTTGCAAGTTTCTCTATAAGGGGTCCTAATCAAGAGTTTCGGAGATTCTCAAACCAAATATTATTGCCCTCGGTGTCAACATATTATCAGCTTTTGTTCCAACTATACTAATGGGGTTTGGAAACCTCCAATTCGAAGTAGCAACGAAGTAGTTGGTGAATGATAAGCATCGCTAAACTACTTCGTTGCTATGTCATATTGGAGGTTTCCAAACCCATTGGTATATTTGGAACAAAAGTTGCCAATATGTGACACCGAGGGCAATAATATCTAATTTGAGAATCCCCGGAACTATTGATTAGGCCTCCTTCTAGAGAAGCGTGCAAGTGCTGGTGCTCTTTCCTTTGCTAGACTTTGTTGGCCATTATAGAACTCCGAGCTTGCCGTAGGGGTTCACTGATCTGTTTATGTAGGTGAGAATCGTAACTCCTTCGTTGAAGCCTACACTTACAGCAGGCAAAGGGATTGCAATGTCCTCCAAAGTCTCTCGCCAATTTTGTTGATTGAGTTGGATCATTCCTACCCTACATTTTACCTGTATAGCATTAACAATGTCAAAGTCATTATTTTTTTGTGACTAGACATACTACGATCTTTCTTATAAAATCATAAGGAGTTACCTTCTGTATAGAGTTGCAAACACCGATATATACTAATGTAGAATTATCAGTGTTGATGGCGTTGGAAGAGTACAAAGAGGAACCCATAAAGTATTCGCCATCTCCAAGCAAGACAGACATCAACTCTAATCTAGCACCCACAGTAGTTAACCATGGTGTTGTGTTTTGCACTAAATAAAAATTTGAGCCATTGTTTTGCACTGAATAATGATAAGCACCGTTAAACTGCTTCGTTGCTACGTCGAATTAGAGGTTTCCAAACCCCTTGGTAAAAATATCTAGCATTGATCAATTTTTTATTGGAGAGACTCGAGTTGGAGTTTGTTTCATTTTCACAACACCCCTTCCATCCATTAGGCACTGGCCCAAGTTCTACATCATTGAAGCTTTCAACTTCTAGTCGAATGCGATTGTTAACCAAGCCAATAATAACATCATTGGCAAACTTTGTCTTTGGCCAAATGCCATAATTCAAATTGAATCCCAAAATTTTTGGTGACTAAGTGGTGTGAAGCTGAACGACTACTTGGTCCTTTAACACAATTGTGACTCCTCGCTTGTTAGCAATATAGTGAGCTTCTCCCTCTGTCAACCTTGCTGCGAAGTCTTTTAAAATGTCGTAGTTATAGAAAATCTGCTCATTCAACCACTCCACTTCATCAAAAAGCAAAGTCATTGTTAGAGGATGGTTCAAAAAAATTAGATAATTAGACATGCTGGTTTCTTTAGTAGAATTCAAGAAGAGCGCAAAAATAATATCAAAGAGCAATTGGTAGCAAGCCATCATAGAACGAAGGCAAAGAACTAGACATGCAGTGGTTTTGTGATATACAATTGAGGGTCAAAAAAATGAGGATGAGAAATGTTGAAGAAAGCAATTAAAGAGGCTCTATGGCTCAAAGTGTTACTTTGTTGTATTAGCTATTACGCTCTCTTCGGGACGGTGTTGGAAATTTATATAATTAACAAGTTAGATCACTTTACGTGAGTTTTTTTTTATTCTTTTGTTATTGCATTATACAACCACCAGGTTTCTTTTTCTTAAATATGGCTTTTCTTCTTTTCTCGTTCTCCGTAATTGCAACATTTAACCATTTGGTAAATCTTTTTTCAATAAAACTGCATTTTGATTAGAGAAAATGCAAAGTGGAGAAAGAGTCAAATATACAACTGCAAAGGAGCTGGCCCTACTTAAAAAAACTTTGTTTAGACATAGTAGAAGGTCCATTTTATTTTATGAGTAAAGAAAAGTTTTGTAGTTGAGAAAAGAGCATTTCATTGTAGTGCAACTCACTTTCTATTGGAAGAAAATGATAACCCCTTCAAGAGTTATTATTGCATTCTACTTTGAGTTACATCAACTAATTGTTGCATTAACGATTAAAATTTATTTGAGCTAGAATTTTCAATGTTTATAATTTTCCAATGAAAAAAGAGAAATCTGAGTAACAAAAGCCCACGTGAATTCTTTTCTTGCACATGGAATTTTTCTTATTAGGTAGTAGCAATAGATAAAATGACTCTTTCTCTCTTTATCTCTTTAATAGGTAAAACCAAGGAAAATGTCTCTAACTCTCTCTCTTGAAACAACTTATAATAGACTCCAATATCTCAAACTGAACTCCATATTACCCATGAATCAAGTTGTAAATAAGTTGAATTTGACTACAACAAATTTGGTCATTTATGACGAATCCATTTCGTGTCCAAAGGTATGTATCTTCTCGCTAATATAATTAGAGACAAAAATGCATCATGCCCATTTTCATCACCATAGGGTTGTTGCAAAAATTATCTTGTGGCGTAAACTTATTTCTCACTAAAAAATTAATATTTTGTAACAAGAAACCTAAATTCTTCGCTAAATATTTGATATTTGCGACAAAATTTTCATCGATAAAAATAAAATAAAATCATCACAATTAACATTTCGTCACAAAAAAATTAAAATATATTTTCCATAAAATGATTGGATGATCGGTGTTTAAAAGCACCGATCTAATCTGTTGAATTGCACTAAGTTATGCCTCGATTTTATATTTATTAATAGGTTTTGTTAGTATTTTTGTGTTAGCATCAAATGTGGCAAGATGGCGAAGAACTGAGCTTAAAATAGGTCAAAAGCTGTCAAAGGCCAATAATTTCAACGTGAAAGCCAAAAGGTCAAAACAACATTATTTCGGTTATATCTTGGGGCTCGAAGACCCAGTGCAATAAGATTCAATAGCGATAATTTATACATATAGCTCAACATGCAATGAATTCGGTAAAAAGGTTTAACAGTGAAGAAAAATAATATTTTAAAAGAAGTTCAAACAAAAATATGCGAAAAATGTATGAAGAAAGCTGACATACCCTTACCATTTTGGTTATAACTTTTTCTACAAAATAATTTTTGATATGAGAGTAGAACCATTACAAAGGGTTTGGAAACTTTCAATCTGACGTAGCAACGAATCAGTTTAGCGGTGCTTATCATTCACCAAGGGATGAAGATGGCCATGGAATACATTACTTCCAAAGCAGCCGGTCCCCCTGTGAAGAAGGCCACCCTTTTTGGATTTTCAAATGGTATCGCAAGAGGAATTGCTACCAATGCAGAAATTGCCATGTACAAGGATTGTGTGAGGAATGTGTGCTTCAATTCAGACATCCTAGCTGCCATGGTAAGTGCTATCTAAGATGGTGTCCACATATTTTCCTTTTCCATAGCAGGATATGAATTGCCTTATTATGCAAACTTTATTCCTAGAGATGGATTTGCTGCAATGGAGAGGGGGATCTTTGTGGCTTGTGCCATAGGAAATGGTGCACATATTTATTCAGTGCAAAACACAACACCATGATTAACTACTGTGGGTGCTGGATTAGAGTTGATGTTTTGCTTAGAGGTGATGAACACTTCATGGGTTCCTCTTTGTACTCTTGTAGCGCCATCAACACTAATAATTTTACATTAGTGTCTATTAGTGTCTGCAACTCAGTGCGGGAGGTAACTCCTTATGATTTTATAAGAAAGATTGTAATTCATCTAGTCACAAAAAAATAATGACTTTGACATTACTCACGCTATACAAGTAAAAGGTGGGGTAGGAATGACCCAACTCAATCAACAAAATAGGAGAGAGACTTTAGAGGACATTGCATTGTAAGAGTAGGCTTCAACGAAGTAGTTGCGATTCTCACATACACAAAGAGATCAATGAATGAACCCTATGACAAGCTTGAAGTTCTATAATGGTCAACAGAGTCTGACAAAGGAAAGAGCACCAATACTTGCAAGCTTCTCTAAAAGGGTCTTAATGTTACGACCCATTTTCTCGAATGGTGTTCGTGACCGACTAGTGGATTAAACCTACTGAAGGCCTCTATTTTTTTTTCATTTGCAAAACTCTTTTATTTGTTTTACAAGTATTCGTTTTAAAATTCATTTAAATTTTGTTATAAAAATGTTATTTCTTTATCGTGAAGAAAATTTAGACTCTCCTTAATGAATAAGAAATAAGTTATTTAATTTCCAAATTTCTATTTAAGATTTCCCATGATCTCATTTAAAAAATTTCGAGAGCATACTAACGTTATTTTTTTGAACGGCAAAACAAAAATAGATTGAATTCAAGCTCGAGAGTGAGAGCATACTAACGTACCGAAGACATACATTCAACATTATCTATTTCATAGTTTTTACATCATATGAAAAACTATTGATATTTATAGAACTTTAAATAAAAACAAACGAACTCAGCTATCCTTTCCATGCTTTAATCCTGCGTCACCTGAATACATAATATCAATATTTCATTAGCAATGCTAGTGTGAGTGTATAGATATTATGATTTCTAATTTAACATGGATTATCTAAATTCAATTCTAAAAAAATGATATCACGGCATTGGTTTTCTAGTGACTTTCATCCTTACCCCATCCAATTCCCAGTATTTTTACCTAGCCCCCAAGCTAAAACTTTTTGGTATTATTTTTCTATCCTTTGAGCTAAGACCTTTCAGTATTTTTATCTATCTCCCGAGCCGGGACCTTTTGTATTTTTATCTGTTTTTCGAACCGAGACCTTTTGGTATTTTTATCTGTGCCTCGAGCTAGAACCTTTCAATGTTTTTACTTGTCCCCCTAGCTGAGACCTTTCATATGAACCAAACTTAAGATAATTATTGTACATTCATTACATACATAAAATTCATGTATATAGAAAATTAGTTGCCGGGTATATTAAAAAGCATGATTTTATCCAAGAGATATCCATGGTATAAAATTCGTCATTTGGTAAACTTATAAACATATTATTTAACTTGAATCAGAGTACGTAAGAAAAATCGAGAAATCTAGATAGTCATGGACACACCAATTTAGCCGAAAGTAATTAAACTGTCCAAGAATTCTCGATCTAAATAATAACCCATAAAAAATAATAGTTCAGCTAGAATCCTATTTTCTTGTTAATTATTCTATTTTCACAAATTTTAAAATTTAAATTTTATTTTTATTTTACTGCATTAAAATTTTACTTTCATTAAAAATATTTATTTCAAGTTCAAAAATCAAATTTTTGTTTCTCATGTGCAAAATTAAAACAGAGCCATGAACGCAAGGGGGAGCATGCAAACGAGGAAGGATAAAACGAACAGGCGCGGGAAGAGAGAAATGGGAGAGTCTCGATTTCTTCGTCCAACTTCAGATCCTCCGTTGGGATAATCCAGACGTTGGATTTGTCAGCCGTTAGCGGCTATGCAAAGATGGTAGCGAGGTGGTTCTATAGTGGTTTTAGCAAAAAGAATGGTGGATCGAGGTGGCGGCTACGGGTGGCGGAAAGTGGCTCGGTGGAACTGTTTTCCAAAATTTTTGAAGATGAAAATTTTGTTTGATGGTGGTTCTGTGGTGGTTTGGAGTGGCCGTGGTGGGTCATGGCGGTGCTATGGTGGTTCTGTGGTGGTGTGAGGGCGGCGGTGAGCGGCGGCTGGTGGTGGTGGAGATGAGAGGGGAGAAGCCGAGAGGGAAGAGAGGAATGACGGAGGCGGTGGTGGTGCATGGTGATGGTGGCTAGCGTGGGATGGTGGTTTCAGTGGGGTAGGGGTGAGATGGTGATGGTTATGGGTGGTGGAGTGGTGGTTCGGTGGTGGTTGGGGAGTTTCGGTGAGGGAGTGGAGAAGCCGAGGGGGGAGAGAGAGGGGAAGGGTAGCGACAGTTCATGTAGGTGGAGAGAGAGAGAGAGAGAGAGAGAGAGACAGTGGGGTGGCCGGGAGAGGCAATGCCGACAGCGTGGTGGTGGCGTGGTGGTAGAGGATGGCGGTGCCGCTTGGTCGTCTTCCCCTTGCGTCGTCTTCTTCTTGCTTCTTGTTCTTTCTTCAGCTTTTAAATTCTTCTTCAATCTCTAGTTCCTCTTCTTCTTCAATTTTTTTTCTTCTTATTTAGTGTTTTTCTTT
>JAUMHN010401037.1:0-38705 GCA_032360265.1 Heliamphora ciliata
GAACTTTCTTTTGAGGCTTTGAGGGCAATGGATTTCTTGACCTTGTTTTGCTCGTTGACTCTTTCATTTATCTTGAGCTCGTATGTGAATAGTGAGCCAATTAGTTCATCTAAGGTCATGACCCTCAGATTTCTTGCCTCAGAGATGGCTATAGCCTTAGCTTCCCAAATGGGTGGCATGGCTTTGCGTACTTTCTTTAACAACTCATACGATTGATAAGTTTTTCCAAGTGCATTAAGAGAATTAATAATATGAGTAAAGCGTGTGTACATGCTAGATATGGTTTCATCATCATTCATCTTAAAGCTTTCATATTCACTAATGAATCTATCAATCATAGAATCTTTAACATCTTGTGTGCCTTCATAAGTAATTTCTAATTTTTTTCATCTTTCTTTTGCACTTTTACATGTCATGATGCGATAATATTCGTTAGCATCTAAAGCACAATACAATCCATTCATAGCACTAGAATTAATTTGAAGTTGCTTCATATCATTTTCATTCATTTTTTCTTTTAGTTTAGAAACTTCTTTACCTTATACAGTTTTGGTAGAAGTAAAGTTACTTTGCACGATTACTCTCCAAGCCCTCTAATCCATGGTTTGAATGAAAATTCTCATTCTTTGCTTCCAAAAGGTGTAGTTAACACCACAAAAAATTGAAGGCCTTGTGGAGGACTGACCTTCTCCAAAATGGGATATACCAATACCAGTCATAGATCTTTTTCACAAAAACTTGTTAAGAATAATGTGTTAGGCACTGATACCAATAGATAGTATGTGTGAAATTCCAAGAGGGGGGTGAATTGGATATTTAAAAAATCTTAGTTCAAATAAATACAAGTATATGATTTTTAATACACAAGTAAATATTCAAGTAAAGCTACTTGTTAAAGATAAAATCACAAATGAATTTGATTGATCTTATAAACAAATAATTTTTTTCAAAATATTTAAATCACGAATGAATTTGTATTGAACAAAAAAAACCTTTTTGTTGAATGATTTAAGTACAAGTGTAGGTAGATTTACAATAATTAAAACTTCTTGTTAATCAAATACAACACTCTTCTTGATTTAACAAAATAAGTACAGATTTTAACTTTAAGTATAATAATTTTTTTAATATGGCTTCTTGATTAAAATACAAGAATATTTTATTTGACAGTGTTTCTTGCAAAACAAAATCAAAACTCTCTAGCTTCAAAAATTAAAGAATGCGAGAAATAAATAGTAAATGATTCAAATGCAAGTGTATGTGATGTAATAACAAGCAATAAAGTAAATAAAGAAAATGAGCAAGCAAGAAGAAGAACACCATGATTTTTACAAGGTTTGGTGCAACGGCCTACGTTTTTGCCTCAAGCCAACCGCTATAAGAATTTCTTACTACCTCTCTTTTAATAGGCGGAGGAGCCTCTCTTCTTAGTTTAGACGGAGTAGCCTCTCTTGAGAATGTACCCTTCTCAAGCAATCCAATCCTTGTAGGTGGATTGGCCTCTTTTGAGAAACGCCTTTCTCAAATACAATATAACAACAAGAAGTAGTACAAGAGAATGCTCCTATAATAGTAGATGAGTACAAACAATGAACGCTCTAACTCACTTCTCAATAGAATATGACTATGAAGCTCAAGGAAAAAACTAATGAGCTTTTCTCTCAAAAAATATGAATGAAAAACTCAAGAATTTGAAGCACTAAGAGAGTGTATATGAGAGAATGATTGAGAGGTTTTGAATGAATAAAACAAGAGCTCAAGGGCTCTATTTATAGGCCTCAAAATCAGACTAGCAGTTTGGCTAAATAGAGTAAATTCAAACTAGCTATTTTTAGCAAAAATTCAAATTTTAACTTGTTCGGTCGACTGGACCATACTTCAATCGACTGGACCTCAAGGGTCAGTTGACTAAACTGTTTTAGATCTAAAAATTAAATTTTGGCAGTTCAGTCAGTCGCCTAGATATAATGCCTCAGTCGACTGGATCATTAAAAATCATGATTTTTATTTTTCCAAAAAAGATTTTGATCATTTTATGTTTTGGAAAAAATATCTTTAAGAGTTTTAGGACTCCTATGAGCTTCAAAAGTAATATTCATGAGCTTAGTGAATGTACATAGATCCTAAAACATAAACTTTAATTTAAATTGTGTTCTTCGATCCTTCTTCAACTCTTGCATTTGTATCAAACACTTGTCGCCAAAGAACTTGATTTGGAATTATGCGTCATGGCTTCCATCTTCTATCTTGAATTGTGCTAAGCGTATATTTCTTGTAAATGAACTCAATGTGCACAATTAGATACTTAGATTTGTTATCATCAGAATCGGTCATTGAAACCTTGTTAGGCCAACACGGTACGCAATAACTCTTTTTGCCACATCTATGGAAGCATGAGGCTAGAAAGCTTGTTGGCTTCCCCGACATAGCCCCGAGACAGTAAACTGATCGGGGTATCGGGTAAGCGGAGCAGGGGTTTGAGAACCAAGAACACAAATATGCAAATGCAAATGTGAATATCGATGAAAAATTTACAATAAGAACCATCGACATCCAAGTTAAGCCCTATAATGATTTTTTTTTGAAAACCTTTTTCGCAAAGGCGACCAGGGCCAGAGTGAGGGCTCTTGAGCCAAGGGCTTCTGTGGCTATGAGCGAGTTTTGGCGGTTGGATCCTCCAACCTTTTCTGGGGAGCCGGACCCCAAAGTGGCTACTGAGTGGTTGGAAGTAACCATGGCTATATTCGATACTCTAGATATTGAGGAGGATGCTTTACGCGTGAAGTTGGCAGCATTCCAACTGCGAGATGATGTGAGAGAATGGTGGAAGTTCGCCAAGACCATGGTGGATGACACGTGGGCCGCTTTCAGGAGAGTCTTCTTGGAGAAGTATTTCTTGAGATCTTCGAGAGATACATACCGAGAGGTGTTCCTCTCCGTTGTTCAGGGGAACCTTACTGTGGTCCAATATGAGGCCAAGTTCGCGAATCTATCGCGGTTCGCAGCGGAGATGGTATCTACTAAGGAATTGCGTACTAGGAGGTTCGAAAGGGGTCTTCGACCAGCTATCAAGGATAAAATTGTTGCTCTGGGTTTAGATGTGTATATTGCGCTGGTAAAAGCTGCTATCCGAGAAGAGAACTCATTAGCAGAGAGCTGTAGAGTTAGAGAGGGCAAGGGCCAGCAGAGTGATGGAGGTACACAGCTTCAGGGGCGCAGGAACAAGCGTCGGAGGCCGTCGGGTCCGAGTTCACATTTTGCCAGATCATATTAGCTATAGTTGTCTATGCCTGCATTTTCAGTGGCCTCGACCGGAAGGCCAGTTCAGAGAGAGCTTATCAGCTATCGATGCAGACTATCGGGACATCATTCGTTAGAGTGCCCGTAGAAGGGGCAGGCTCTGAGTTCAATGCCTGTCCAATCATAGGCGAGAGACCCATCAGTCTATTTTGGGTGGTCAGCTGGGGCACATTCGTAGATTCTGTCCCCGAGAAGGGAGTGTACAGGGTGCGACGGGAGCATCGGTTGCTCCATCTACCCAGAGAAGACAGACTTTCCAGTAGCCCAGGGCTCAATCATGTAGGTTCGTAGAGGGAGGTGCCTCAGCACAGTTTGTGAGGCAGTCAGCAGCCCATGGTGGGCAAACCAGAGCACCATAGGCCAGAGCTTATGTTCTTGCTGATCCCAGTGCTTCTAAGGCACCAGCCGTGCCTGATGCTACAACTACTCTGTCCATGATCAAAGGGACTCTTCTAGTGTATAGATCATGGGCCAGTTTTCTTATTGACACAGGACCATCACATTCTTTTATCTCTTCAGCTTTTGCATCTGCATTGGGTTTGATGGCAGACCTGTTGGGTAATGCATTAAGCGTAGAGACCCTAGTCAGTGGGAATGTGGTGTTGAGTAGAGTTTGCGGATCTTGTGAGTTAGGAGTTTTCGATCATTGTTTAGAGTTTGATTTTATCATTTTAGACATGACCATGTTTAATGTCATCCTAGGGATGGACTGGTTGACTACCTATCGTATCTTCCACCCTTATCTAGACAGTTTTGTGGTCGTGTTCATGGATGACATTCTGATTTATTCACCCATGAGGGAGATGCATGAGGAGCACCTACATGTTGTCCTGCAGCTTCTGAGAGAGCATCGCTTGTATGCGAAGTTCGAGAAGTGCGAGCTTTGGATGTCAGAGGTGAGATTACTTGGACACATGGTGTCGAAGGATGGAGTATCAGTGGACTCATCGAAGACTGATGCAGTGATGGATTGGCAGCGATCGAAGAACATCTTTCAGATCTGTAGTTTTCTGGGTCTGGCAGGTTATTATCGGCGGTTCGTGAAGGACTTTTCCAGGCTTGCAGCGCCGATGACGCGTCTTACGCTGAAGGGAGTCACGTTTTTGTGGAGTGAGTCCTGTGAGTCAGCATTCCAAGAGTTGAAGAGGAGATTGACTACTGCGCCAGTGCTGATTATTCTAGAGAGAGGTTTGGGGTATACAGTGTGCTATGATGCGTCGCATGATGGTTTGGGCTATGTTTCGTTGTAGGGAGGTAAGGTTGTGGCCTATGGTTATCGACAGTTGAAGAAACATGAGAACAACTTCCCGACACATGATCTAGAGTTAGCAGCCGTAGTGTTTGCTTTGAAGACATGGTGTCACTATCTTTATGGTGAGCACTTCGAGGTTTTCTCTGATCACAAGAGCTTAAAATACTTGTTTTTGCAGAATGACTTGAATCTACATCAACGATGCTGGATGGAGTTGTTAGAGGACTACGACTTTGCTTTGCAGTACCATCCGAAAAAGGTAAATGTCTTAGCCAACGCACTCAGTAGGAGGTCTCATAGTTCGTTAGCTTCTGTGGCTATACGAGAATGGGATATTCTTGGAGATGTTAAGGAGTTTGATCTGTGTCTCGGGGAGACCAGGAGAGGTGCGAATTTATTTTTAATAGCTTCACGACCTGCAGTAGTTGCACGTGTGTTAGAGGCTTAGCAGACCGATCAGGAAGCTCAGATGATATGTGACCGTATTACCAGTGGGATGGACACTACAAGATGGGTTGTAGGCCCAGATCAGAGTTTGAGATTGACGGGGCGATTGTTTATGCCAGAGTTGTGCCGTACTGAGGTGCTACATGATTTTCATCATTCACGTCTTGCAGTGCATCCAGGAGGCACAAAGATGTATCATGATTTATGCCGCCAGTTCTGGTGGACGAGAATGAAGAGGGATATAATTCGATTTGTGTCTCGATGCCTTACTTGTCAGCAAGTAAAAGTCGAACACCAGAGACCTGTGGGACTGCTGCAGCCGTTACCTATATATGCGTGGAAGTGGGAGAATGTCATGATGGATTTTGTATCAGGACTTCCTCAATCACCGAAGGAACATGATGCTGTTTGGGTTGTGGATGACAGATTGACGAAGTCGGCACACTTTCTTCCCATTCGTGTGAGGGATTTGGTGGATTTTCACGTGACCTTGGATTTTGGGGCGTGACAAACATGAGATAGTCCGACTACACGGAGTACTTGTGACCATTATTTCTGATCGAGACCCGCGCTTTACATCGCGCTTTTGGCAAAGTCTTCCGGTGGCCTTAAGAACGAGCTTCACTTTTAGTACAGCTTTTCACCCATAGACGGACGGTAAGTCCGAGAGGACCATACAAATTTTAGAGGACATGTTGAGAGCTTGTGTGCTGGATTTCTTAGATTCTTAGGAGGAACATGTGAGACCCTGACCCGTTTCTTTTGGAATGATTTAAGTGTTTAAGGTATTAGAATTACCCTTTTGACCTCGGTGATATTTTAGAGACATGTTTGGTTTGGTTCAAGGCATTAAAACATGTTCTGTCATCGAAAACAGTTTGAGAAAAATTCCAGTGAAGATTCAGTCGACTGAGGGGGTGAGTTCAATTGACTGAGTGGGCTTTTTGGTGGTTCAGTCGACTGACCTATGTCGGTAGAAAGTTTTTAGTTTTCCAGAAGCTTTTCAGTCGACTGACCAGGAAGGTTCAGTCGACTGACCTGAGATATTTTGGGCGTGGCTTATAAATATAAGTGTTCGGAGATATTTTGGGATATTTTCATCTTAGATCTGGTTTTCTCTCTACCTTCTCCCTAGATTTTGATGGGCCTAGAGCTCGATTTTTAGCAAATTGACAGTGGATCTTTGATGTGGTGCCAGGGGCTTCGTGTTCATCTTGACAGTATCCCATTTTGTCGAGATTCAATTTTTGAAACGTCGAGCTTTTGACTCAATGAGGTAGGATTCTAGACCCTACTATTGTTAAAGGGTATTATGTGCAATTATATGTGTTTTCACCTAGTAGAAAATATAATAAATGTGATTTTCATGTTTAAACCTTAGTTTTTGGGTAAAAAGTGTGGTTTTACGCCTTTCTTGGTTTATTTCAAAATTCTAACGTGTTGATATCCGTGGTTTTCAAAAGGAGGTTTGAAAATGGGGTGTTTTGTGAAAGTTGTGGAAGAACGTGTTTTGGAGGTTTGGAGCTAACCCTTTGGGTTGAGTCTCAGCTTTTAAAACGTTTTGTTAGAAATATGTTGTTACATGCTTGTAGATCTCCATGTGGATGGATTGGATCAATTTCATACATGCGATTTAGAAATGTTTTGCAAGTTTTAAAATATTTTCCATAGATGTACCGTGACAGTGGATGTGTTGAGTTAGGCTTCCATTACTCCTCGGTGTAAGTCCGAAAATATGCGCAGAGTAGGTCCCTACGTGCCTTTGGGTTAATCCCCGTAAACGAGGTTGGTGGGTGCTTAGTGCCCTTGGGTTGTGAACCCATAAACTAAGTGGTTGGTGGGTGCTTAGGGTCCTTGGGTTGTGAACTCGAAAACTAAGTCGGTTGCCTCCGTGAATGGCGTTGTTTACATTGTTGTGACTCCGTATAGAACTTGTCATTACTTAGCAGACCATGAGTGGTTCTAGAGTAATGGGCAAGAGACTATAGTTGTTACTTTTGTCTGTGTGGCAGAGTCGGTACATAGAATTTTATTTTATCTTTTTCTCCTTAGCTATGTGATCTGAGTGGAGCATACTGTTTTATTACTGCTTATCGTTTTATTTTCCTATGTAGTGTGTTTCGAGTGGGAAAATAACGTCTTGGTCCCTGTTGTGTGATCCGGGTGAAAAAAATCAAGTTTTTGATTACTGCTTTCCCTTAACTGTGACATGATATCTACATTGATGATATGCATGGTTTTAAGGATGGAAAACATGGGATTTTATGAAGTAAAACCATTTTGAGGATCGTGTTAGCTTGATAGAAAATATTTTTTTGACTCCTGTGGTTGAGTCTGTATGCTTATGATTGCATAACCTGCTTTACAGCTTCATGGTCTGTTCCTATTGGGCTTCGGCTCACAGTGTGAGAATTTATCGTAAAACTTTCTTCATGTGAACGTGGTCCTATAGGTTGACCTTGGGGTGCCCGGAGGTGGTAGAGGACAAGACTTCTGTTTTGTCTTGATAGGTTGTGTATACCTTTTTGTATATGTTTCATGTTTGGATATAACAAGTTGTAATGCGTATATAATTCTTATGGATGTATGCATGTTTTAATGCTTTGAGAGAACCATGGGTTTGCTGTTTCACGATTTACAAAAAGGATTTTCAAATGATTTAGACTCCGTTCAAAACTTTTGTGCTTCGAGGGAGATTTTGAAAGGGCTAAGCTTCTTGTAAAAAGAAAATATTTTCTTATCTTAAACTTGTATTTTGTTTTTTAAAAAAAATTATCGTCTTTGGGCTACTCTTTTAAATCAACTAAACCCTCAGTAGTATGCTTTTATAAAGGTTTTAGCCTTGTTTGGGTTTTGGGTTTTCATCTTTGGTGGTTATTCGTAGAATCTTCGCATAACTTGGAGTTTAGGGCGTGACAACTTGGTATCAGAGCTTTGGGTTCGAATACCTATGAGCTATGGGAAGAGGGTGCATCACCTGGTGAGGAAAGATGTGTGTGTGCTTGCTTGCCTGTGTTTGGATCATGAGCATGTTAGTTGTTGAGCATGTTAATGTCATGTATATGTGAGCATGGAGGTTGGACCTTAGGATTGATTAGTCTTGCCTTCGGGGGTTTGGATTAACAAACTTGGGAGCCAAGTTTGAAACGCGTTTCGCGAACGTGATTTCTAGCAAGGAATCTAAGTACTTTATCCAAAGTGATGAGTCATTCTTGTCGGTTATCCTTGGTATCGGTGTCATGTCTGCATAATCGTTGTGGCTATGCGTTAGCATGATAATGTGGTATATGTTAGAAATAACATGATAGATCGACCATAGGTTGTTGTGTTTCATGTTTTCTTTTTATATAACCTGTACACCCTTCGAGATGACGAGACCGTGGTTGGGTCTTAGATGTGCGACTTGGTTGCTATCAGTTACGGTAGTTGCAGAAATAAAGTTATGGGTTGAGCATTAATCGCATGGTATGTTGTGGAACGCGTCAGTGAGTTGGGTTCAGTCGAGTGAGGTTGGCCTCGGTTGGTAAACTGTTGATCGTTGGCATAAGCAAAGTTTGTTCGGGTGTAGTCAATGTTTGGTTGCTGGCTTCGACTTTGGTAGCTAGCTCCTCTTATGAGTATGCTAGCGAAAGTTGTAGTTGTGTTACAGATAGCCTTGTGAGTAGGGGCAATGGGGTGTCGGAGACCCTGGGAATCAGTTGTTATGACTAGATTGATGGATAGAATCGGTGGATCATGATAATCCCTTCTAGTTAGAGTTTGGTGTATATGGTTCTGGCCTTGTGACGGATTAGGTATGTCGTGAGCCATGCTATGTCATGAGCCGTGTACTTAGGATGGAGAATAGACGGGAACATAGTGGTTGGGAGCATAGTAATTCTTGGCCGAGTGTATGTAGAGATAGTAGAACATAAGTGGTTCTGGAGGTATTCCCTAGTAGTTTGGATGTTAATGGTGGTCAACAGGATGTTGATGATAGTCAGAGTAGCATTTGAGGATGTTGTTGGAAGTTTGAGTAGTTCTGATGACCTTGGACGTGGTATACCTTCTTGAAGTTTGTGAATTGAGTTCCAAGTGAGTAAGCTCAAGATTATAGGGAGCAGCAGGAGCACAGATATGCTAGAGTGAGCATGGGCGGCAGATGTGTTGGAATGTGTAAGGGTTCAGGTTACGGTTGATGACTAGCATATCTATGGGAGTCCTATGAGAACGCAGGTGTGTGATCTGGTTGTTAACCTAGTGGTCAGGAGTTTGTGTTTGGGAATCGTGCTAGGTGCATGAGGTTCGAAGGGATAGTAGACGGGTTTGAGAGTGTGGTTGGCTTGCACTGAGACGGTATATTCTGTGTGTGATATGTCTAGAGGTTGTTGTGTTCCACCTAAGGTTCAGAGGTGGGTCTGTTGTTTGCCCATGAGAATAAAGTGTGGAGTAACAAGGTTCAGCAATGTGCCGTGTGATTTGGCTAGCCTGGGGCGATAGATGAGAAATCGTGGATTATGATGCCTATAATCGATGTGCGCTTTGAGAGCAGAAGTGCGGAAGGTGTCTGCTTGGTTAAGAGAGTTCTTGGTAACTCTCGATGAAGGGTTTTAGGATTGGGTGTCTTTTGTGTGGTGCCATGCACTTCCTATGCGAGCTGCTTGGATAGTGGGCTCGAGGCCGTGACGTGGTTGTGATTTACCTAGCAGGAGTTAGGTGAGTAAGCGCAACCTTGTGGAGTGAGGTTTTAGCGCGATGGAACTGTTGATGTGTGTCTCCATGCACGTGTAGTGATGAGGTTGTAATCCTATGGGATGGGAGGTGTTGTGCAAGGTATGCGACTTGATGGTATTCGTATTTGTGCGAATAACGCCGAAGAGTTGAGAGCTCGGTGTAGCGGATGGTCTAAGTACCGTGATTGTGGTTAACGGAAGCTATTTGACTATAGTCGACGTGGCTTTAAGGTAAGGTGTACAGGGTTCTTTGAGGACCAAGTGTTGATGAGTACTAGGAGTACTTTGAGGTTGGGTCATAGCTCCTTGTTGACCCTTTTCTCTCCTTTGGATGGAGAGAGAGCATTTTTGGGTAGACGGTTGTTTCATCTTGGTTGGATAGATATGCCGGGTTCTTGATTGGTTCTGAGTTGGTTGTGTTCTGCGATTGTGGAATCTCTGTGGATTTCATATTCGTGTTGTGATCCTTTTAGTGTGCCTCAGGAACTCGTATCGCCGTGATCGGGTGGTCATGGAATTGATTCTTCGTAGTTTCAATGCATGGTGCATGGATATGTGCCTTCGTGCATGTTAAGCGTCCGTGTGTATGACATGAGATTCGATTGCTCCCGCAGTTGGGGACCGTAAAGAATTGTATGATGGGGTTCGTATTATCCTGCGGTGAAAGATCGAAAAAGAGTACGTATGAGTGTGGTAACCTAGTTAATGTGGCTCGTTTTGTATGATGGGTGAATCATTTTGAATTGTGTTCCCTGTGAGGTCAGGTTGGTGGACCAGGAATGCTTGTTCTTGTTGACAAGAGAATTGGTGTTGAGATATAGTGTTCTTGCTATAGTGATTAGTTGAGAATCGTTAACCGTTGTGTGCAGCTTGTTCTGGACCGTGTGGATACGGTTGTACATCTAACTCTTGGCATAGCAGGAATTTGTCGGGACTGTACGACTGTGATATTCACATGGTGAGTTTTTGATAGACTTTTATGATTCTAGATTCGGGTCCTGTTTGGGGCTTTGAGCTATTCAAAGCTCTTAGAGTCGAAGCGTGGTTATCGACTGTGGTAAGCGTTGTGCTTAGGCATAATAGTTTGTTTGGATGGTGATTCTGAGAGTACACTCAGGCATGAGTGAGGAAGGATTTGATGTTGAGAAGTCTTGGTAAGTGTGGCATGTTCGAACCGAAGTGATTGATTGTTTGGTGGGAATGGAACGGAAGGGTCATGATAGGTTCTATGGATGAGGAAATTGCGAAGTCTAAGAGACAAGTCTTGGATGGTTACTTGACGGATAAGTATGCAGTTCGAATATTCTACTATTGTGGACTTGGGGACTAATCTATGTGTTATGTGTTATAAGTGTGTGGTTTGATGTCGGATGACAGCTATTTGTTTGCCTTGATGGATGACGGTGATCATGCTTGGCTTGAGGTTGGTGTGACACCCCGTTCCCCGGGCATGTCGAGACATATGTAACTATAAATAAGGGACATATTCTAGTCGAATGTTCATAATTACATAAGGTAACTACTACATCATTAACGGTTAAGAGATTATTCAAAATACATAAAAGTACAGTCATGCAGAAAGCTTAACAAAAGTTACATTATGTCCGTGGAAAAACAGAACAAAAAGATCAAAAGTTAATATCCTACGCCTTCAAACTGTATCGTTGGATTAATTTGCTCCTACCACTCTCTCCCTTCTTCAAAGTCACCTTCCTCAACGAACGAGCCTTCTTCGAACTGTTCTCCTTCTTCACCTGTGGCACGAATGCCATGAGCCAAAGCCCATAAGCAAATTTCTTAAACCGTCTAACAAACTCACGACAAGATATTCTACAATACATATCGTATAACACCCAATGCAATGTTAAGGGAATAGAGATATAGACAAATTATCATTTTCAGCAGGATGAGCACATATAAGAACATAAGTGTGAGTGCGTGATGCAAACGAATGAAATGCAAATGCCTAACCCCAAGTACTTCCAAAACAGTATCATGAATTCAACGCTGGGAATTACAGAGTACACTTAATGGGATTTGACCGCTAAACATCTTCTTGCCTCGTTGCGAAAGGTAAATGCTCGCCTTGGCTTCATGACTCAACCGTTTTACTCAATGGCAACGGCATGGGGAAGCCAGTTTCATCCTTATTACAACCCATCCATCCTTATTACAAGTTCTCTGGCCAGATTACTTGCGCACAAAATCCACTTTAAGTACAAGAATGATCCTTTGGCGTCAACTCAAAGTCTAAATTACCGAAATGAAAAGGCTAGTGACGAACCCATGGTGCATTAACCCATTTTTCATAATAAACCCCTTTTTCATTATAGCAACTTCCCAAATCATTGGCAACCATGGACACCCTAGATTCAAAACCACAAGAACAATGATTTTCATATAACCCAACCCAATCGAAAGATACGAAGGGGACTCCGATAACTCAAGATGAAATGGAGAAATTCCCATGACGTGCAATATGCCTCTCGTGTACAATTAATCATTGCATGGTATATAAACATGACATGGCATATGGTACAACTTGCTAAAGCATTAAGTATAAGCATGTGAAGCATAACAATTTAAGCAACATAGACTCGAACCATTAGCATGAGTTCATCTCATCAAAAGCATCATTTTCATACACTAATTACTCACAAAGTTCATATAAGATTCACACACTCAAGTCTCATAAGTAACACACCATTTAAACACTTAGCCAATTTTCGGTACAAGTTTAATTGCTTGTTTTTAAGTTGCGACAATGTTTCGAAGCACTTAGACATTGATTTAATTTCTAAAATTATAACACCAATTAGATAAAAATATTTTCTATAACTTTCATATTTATCACCAAGGTCAGTTTCTAGAGTAAAAAGGTCATTTATTTTATTTTAGTAAAAATCCTTCAACATTTTATAGAGAAAATCTTAGAAATTGGGACTCTGTTGGCCACGGTTTTGGGGTATCATTTAAAAGGATATAGCTATGATATTTGGTCAGATTTTAGTTCAGGGTGTCCCCTACAAGTTTTATGTTTTCTTCTAAGGCACGTTATTTAGAAAATGCTTGAGCTTTTGGCCAATTTATAAAAAGGGTTAAGTCAGCCTAAAAAGGGTCTGCCGAGTGTGTTTTTCACAGAGAATGCTCAAAATCTTTGGGGCATCAGCCGAGGGTATTTTGGGCTGATATTTTCTCAGTATTTCATTTAATATGTTAGCTACATTTTTCATGTTTACCACTTTTGGTTTTGGCTTCTAAAAAGTTAGGTTTTGGTTCTCACAAAAATGTGTGACAAAGAAGTCTGTCAGTCACTGAACCTTAATAGTGAATTTGGAAAGGATTTTGACCTATTAAGCCTTCATAGTTTTGGTTCATTTTTAGTGAACAGAAAGATAAATATGTCCTCTACATGTTTTATGTTTTGACCTAAGCTCGGTTCTAACTCTAACTTAAGGTTTTTAGGTTTGTAACTCAGAGTGGTCAAGATCTGACACTCTTTGGCAAGAAATGAGATATCTGGAGTTCTACCAAACAAAATCATTTCAAAATAATTTTGTATGAAGTAGAACTCAAATATCTAGATCGGGACATAAAAATCACTTTAAGACCATTTTTCTACAATTAGTTATGATGTTTTAAAGTTGGTGGCAGAAAGTAAGTAAGTCAAGAAAATCAGGCTACTTAGGGTTTTGGTTGCTTAACTTATGTTGTGTACATTTTTGACATGTTTTCTTTGCATGCATGTTATAAAATCACATAAACCAAAACTCCAGAATACACACAAGCCATAAAACTTAAAAACATATACATGTAAACTCATACAAAATACAATCTTGCCATAGCAGTCCACTATTTGCATCTACAACGCCTTTTTTGAGTTATTTTTCATTTCTTTTTCTTAGGGTTTGTTATAGAGATGGATTGAGAGGTATCTTGAGGGAGAATATCAGAAGGTTTAAGGGAGTTGCTTACCTCTTTTGATGCCTAAAAAGTTGAGGAAGAGATGGACTTAGCTCTATAGCACCTCACTTGAACATTTCTTCCTTCCTCTTCCTTCCTTCTTTCTTATTCTCTTCTTCTTATTTGTAGACACTTAAAGAAATTTTTGTAGTCTCTCTCTCTCACTCTCTCAGCCGTACCATATGAAGGAGGAGAGTGCATGGGGTGTGTTTTTATAATAGAAATTATAATGGGGATTAATTATTGCAATTTGTTTTAAAATTGAATTTTTCTAAATTTCTATTGGTTGCTTAAGAGGTGGGAGTTGTTTGAGACATGCAAGATCAGATTTTGCAGATGAGGTTTCAGCCATGCCTGTTTGGGAGACTAAAAAGCTGATTTTGTATTTAATGGGGTTTTAAATTGTATTTTGTTATATTTTTGTGAATATAAATGCTTAAAATATTAATTATATATACCTAAATCTACTAAAACCTATTATATTAATGTATTTATAATTTATTTAGTCTTTCCATGATTTATCATAATTTTGACAGCAAATAATTCAATAAGTGTAGGCTTTTAAGCTAAATTAAGCTAGTTTGACTAAAATTAGCTTTTTGACTTATTTATTGTGTAGAGATTTTAAATAATTATTTAAAATTCCTTTTGTTGAGCTATATTATTATATTATTATGTATATTACTTGTATAAAAAGTATTAGGTCAAAATAATGCCTAAGTTATACTTTTTTTTTATTTTTAAGCTTAAAAAGTCAAAAAGTAGCTTTTTGGGCACAAATTCCTAGGTGGCTAGCCATGTAAGGCCATTTTGGTCATTTTTATTATTATTTTGTATTTTATTAATTAATTATATATAAATATCTAATTTGGGTGTCCATGTGTCAAATTTTATATTTTTAGGACTTTTTGCTGTATTAGGGGCAAAATGGTTATTTTACCCTATTTATGAGAAATTTTAATTTTTAGTTTTATATTTTATGTTATTTACCTAATTTAAGCTATTTCAAGACTTGTCTAAGTGTTGGGGTTTTGCCTCTGAGTATTTGGTCTCTTGTAGTGTTTCTGGGTCAAAATTAGGGTTTTGGGTTACTTAGGGTTTTCCTTTGTTCATGTAGTGACCGAAGTTTTCGTCAACTAACCGTTGATAATACTAGTGTTTGAGCTTAGATTGTTGCACAAGTAGTTACAGTCCAGGCTGTTACAACTAGAATCTAGGTCGGGTTGTTACAATTTAGGTGGTTACTACTAGGGTTCGGACCGGGGTGTTACAGTTGATCTGTAGTCTATAACATTGGTATCAGTGATCGGATAATGAGATGTTGTGATGTGTGGTTGAACGGGAGACATGATTGGGTTTGTATAGGTTTTTGGATATCTATTGAGCTGTTATGTCTGCGTGACGTGCTGGGTCGAGTGACTCATTGGGGTCAGGTGACCTTGTGACTGCGGTGCTGAATTGGTTTGTCAATTGTGTGGAACCTTGTTTCGGACAATGATGTATTACCTAGTAGTTCTCTCACCCTGGAGAATTGTGGTTCGTGATGGAAGGTTGAATCGAGGATGAAGGTTTAGATAGAATGCGTTCTTTGTTATTTTAGGTGAGTTAAGTGAGCTTCTCTCTGGAGTTGGATGTTTATGTTGTTGCTCATGGATGGGTGCCTTGTTAGCTTCATGATAGTATTGTTAGCATTAGCAAGGTAGCGATGAGGTATCAAAGTCGGTGGTCATCTGGTGATCGTCAAGACTCGAGTAGTGTTCGTGCGTGCAGATGTGACTTTGTATGATCGATGTCAGGGTTCAACGTCGTATGCTTGGACTCGTGGAGATAGTCTTAGTGTGCATTGAGAGGCGTGATTGAGCCAGTTTGCGGCAGTGAGAACGAGGGTGATAGTCTCTATATCCTGGAGTATAGAGTGTTTAGGATTAAATTCCATGGTGGATTGGTCCCGTGTGACGCGTTTATCGCTGAAGTGGTTTATGTTTGGCGAGAGTTCTGTTTCGAGGTTGGGCAGCGTAAGTTGGATCTCGATCCAACGTTTGATAGATGTTTCATAGATGACAATAATATCAGTAGGATTTACCGTGTGCGCAGTCTGTATGGAGATTGATTCTTTAAGGATGTCTGTACTTGATGTCAGCGTCATGACAACTTTTCGGGTTTCAGTTGCTGTGGTATTCCTGCTCTTGCACGATGTTGCTGGGTTTGCATCAGAGGTTGCTGACAATTGATGAGCTGTGTTTGGTTTGAGATTCAGTGTTGAATTTTGGGGACAAATTTCCTTTAAGGGGGGAGAGTTGTGAGACACCGACCCATTTCTTTTGGAACGATTCAAGTGTTTAAGGTATTAGAATTATCCGCTTGACTTCAGTGATGTTTTAGAGACATGTTTGGCTTGTTTCAGGGCTATAAAACATGTTGTCATCGAAAACAGTTTGAGAAAAATTCCAGTGAAGATTTAGTCAACTGAGGGGGTGAGTTCAGTTGATTGAGTGGGCTCTTTGGTGGTTCAGTCGACTGACCTGGAGGATCCAGTCGACTGACCTGTGTCGGTGGAAAGTTTTTGGTGTTCCAGAAGCTTTTCAGTCGACTGACCAGGAAGGTTCAGTCGACTGACCTGAGATATTTTGGGCGTGGCTTATAAATATCAGTGTTTAGAGATATTTTGGGATATTTTGGGATATTTTCATCTCGGATCTGGTTTTTTCTCTACCTTCTCTCCAGATTTTGATGGGCCTGGGGCTCAATTTTCAGCAAACTAATAGCGGATCCTTGATGTGGTGCCAGGGGCTTCGCTTTTATCCGGACTGAATCTCATTTTGTCAAGGTTCGATTTTTGAGACGTCGAGCTTTTGGCTCAACGAGGTAGGATTCTAGACTCTACTGTTGTTAAAGGGTGTTATGTGCAATTATATGTGTTTTCACCGAGTAAAAAATACATTAAATGTGATTTTTATGTTTAAACCTTTGTTTTTAGGTAAAAAGTGTGGTTTTATGCCTTTCTTGGTTTATTTCATGTTTCGAACGTGTTGATATCCGTGTGTTGATATTTGTGGTTTTCAAAAGGAGGTTAGAAAATGGGGTGTTTTGTGAAAACTGTGGAAGAATGTGTTTCAGAAATTTGAAGCTAACCCTTGGGGTTGAGTCTCAGGTTTTAAAACGTTTTGTTAGAAATATGTTGTTACATGCTTGTAGATCTCTATGTGGATGGATTGGATCACTTTTGTACATGCGATGTAGAACTATTTTACGGGTTTTAAAATGTTTTTCGTAGATGTATCGTGACAGTGGATGTGTGGAGTTGGGCTTCCATTACTCCTCGGTGTAAGTCTAGAAACGTGCGAAGAATAGGTCCCTACTTGCCTTCGGGTTAATCCCCGTAAACGAGATTGGTGGGTACTTAGTGCCCTCGGATTGTGAACTCGTAAACTAAGTGGTTGGTGGGTGCTTAGGGCCCTCGGGTTGTGAACCCGTAAACTAAGTCAGTTGCCTCTGTGAATGGCATTGTTTACGTTGTCGTGACTCCGTATAAAACTTGTCATTACTTAGCAAACCAAGAGTCTATAATTGTTACCTTTGTCTGTGTGGTAGAGTTGGTACATAAGATTTCATTTTATCTTTTTCTCCTCGGCTGTGTGACTCGAGTGGAGCATACTATTTATTACTGCTTATCATTTTATTTTCCTCGGTAGTGTGTTCCGAGTGGAAAAATAACGTCTTGGTTCTGGTTATGTGATCCGGGTGAACAAAATCAAGTTTTTAATTACTACTTTCCCTTAACTGTGGCATGATATCTGCATTGATGATATGCATGGTTTTAAGGATGGAAAACGTGGGGTTTTATGAAATAAAACCCTTTTGAGGCTCGTGTTAGCTTGATGGAAAACTTTTTTGACTCCTGTGGTTGAGTCTGTATGCTTATGATTGCATAACCTACTTTACAATTTTATGGTCTGTTCCTATTGGGCTTCAGCTCACGGTGTGGGAATTTGTCGTAAAATTTTTTTCAGGTGAACGTGGTCCTGTAGGTTGACCTTGGGGTGCCCAGAGGTGGCAGATGACAAGACTTCTGTTTTGTCTTGATAGGTCGTGTATACCTCTTTGTATATGTTTCCTGTTTGGATATAACATGTTGTAATGCGTATATAATTCTTATGGATGTATGCATGTTTTAATGCTTTGAGAGAACCATGGGTTCGTTGTATCACTATTTACAAAAAGGATTTTTAAATGATTTAGACTTCATTCAAAACTTTTGTGCTTAGAGGGAGATTTTGAAAGGGCTTAGCTTCTTATAAAAAGAAAATATTTTCTTATCTCAAACTTATGTTTTTTTTAAAAAAAAATCGCCATCTTTGGGCTACTCTTTTAAATCAACTTAACCCTCGATAGTACGCTTTAATAAAGGTTTGAGCCTTGTTTGGTTTTTGGGTTTTCATCTTTGGTGGTTGTTCGTAGAATCTTTGCATGACCTGGAGTTTGGGGCGTGACAGATCATCTACCGTTGGCAGAGTTTGCATATAACAACTATCAGTCCAGTATTGGGATGGCACCGTCTGTGGCTTTGTATGGTAGACCGTGTAGATCACCTGTGTGTTGGACAGATGTCGGAGAGACCACTGTTTTGGGACCCGACTTAGTGCAGGAGACGACAGAGAAGATTGCAGTGATTCGTTAGCATCTGTGCATAACGTGTTTCATGTTTCCATGCTTCGGAGGTATGATCCTGATCCTTCACATGTTCTGGATTGGACCGAGCTGCGAGTTGATGAGGATGTCACCTATGAAGAGCGTCCTGTGAGGATTCTTGATACGAAAGAGCAGGTGTTACGGGGGAGAATGATTGCATTTATTAAGGTCCAGTGGCTTCATCACGGGGTTAAAGAAGCGATATGGGAGCTTGAGTATAGGGTTCGAGCAAGATACCCGAAATTGTTTTGCTCGTGACCTTGTAGTGAATTTCGGGGGTGAAATTCCTTAAGGGGAGAGAGTTGTGAAACCCTGTTTCGTTTCATTTTTATATTATATGCATATTTGGTGTTTTTCGACGAATGCTTAGAATTTTTACTTTTGCATGATTTTAAGCGTTTTGATGCATGATCGAGTTTAATCAAGCATACTGGGTTGGTCTGGGGGTTTGTAGGGAGTTGCGGTTCGAATTTCAAAAATTTCAAAAAAAAAAGATATTTTTGGAGGTCTATAAATATTAGGAGTTAGATATTTTCAAAAGATATTTTTAAAACTTACTCGCTAAGTTTCCTCCAATTTTCTCTCTGCCTTCTCTCTAACTTTTCGGGGGCTCAGGACTTGGTTTTTGACGATCCAATAGCCGATCCTTACTATTGGCATCGTGCTCTACGTATCCATCCCGACAGAATTTTATTTTGGTGAAGCTCGATTTTGCACGTGCATCGAGGTGTCGAGTTCTTAACTCACCGAGGTAGGATTCTAAACTTTAAAGTTGTTAGAGGGTGTTATATGTAATCTTATGCATCTTTACCGTTTTATATTTATGAAAAGGTGTTTCATGTTTTGGGAAAAGTTAGGTTTTTAGTTTAAAAACCTTTTTTCGTCGTTTCGGTTAGATGAAAATGGTGTTGGATGTTTCTTTTGATGCCTTTGGTGATAGGCTTGGGCGTGTATGAGTCATGGGTGTTAGATGGAAGCTTCGAGGCTTCATCTTGGGTTCAAAAAGGGGAAAACTGTAACTCAAAAACATTTTTTGGGCAGGATCAGTTTACTGAACCCATGGGGTCAGTCGATTGGATCATGATTTTGTGGGTTCAGTCAACTGAACCCATGGGGTCAGTCGACTGAACAATGTTGGGCGTTTTGGGCCTTTTTACAGTGTATTTTTCAGTCGACTGGAGGGTGGGTCTAATCGACTGGATCTAGCCTAATGGGTGTGCATCTTTGAAAATCATGTTTTTAAATGATTGGAGCTAACCTTTGGGGTTGAGTCTCAACTTTTAAAATATTTTGATGAAAACCATGTATTTTCATGCTTAGATCTCTATGGTAGATGGATTGGATCTCCTTTTTATACATATGTTGTATAGCTTTGAAACTCATGTTTTTACATGTTTTGTTTAATCTCCATGTTGATGGATGGATCTTTATACATGTTTAATGTATAAATGTGGAAAGGTTTTGATTTTGATAAATGATCCTCTAGATGTATTGGGATAGCGGGTATTTGGCACGAGTTGCCCTCGGTGAAAGTCCAGAAACGTGCGCAGAGTAGGTGCTTTGTAGCTTTGGGCTAGTCCCCGTAAATTAAGTGGTTGGATGCTTTATAGCATCGGGTTTCACATTGTGGTGGCTTCGTATAGAACTTGCATTTACCCAACCGGTCCTACGATTTGTAGGGATTGGGTAAAGGGACAGGAGTCTATAGTTGGTACATCTGTCCCTTTGTGACGGAGTTGGTACTAGGATTCATTCTTCTTTTTCCACGGTGGTATGATCCGTGAGGGAACAACATTTTGGTTACTGTTTTGATAAACTGTAACTCGTTACTTGCATTAGTTTTAATGCTTAGTTTTACTTGTGGTTGAGTTAGCTCCCACCATATGATTGCATATCCTACTTTACTGCTTTATAGTCTGTTTCTATTTGGTTTCGGCTCACAATGTATGATTTTTGTTGTAAAATCATTTTCAGGACATGAGGATGATGATCTGGAGGAGTTGATCTAGTGGTGCCCGTAGTGGCAGAAGACTCTTGTTGTTTTCCTTTTTATATGCCTGCTTCTGAAGGCATGTTTTGTACGCCTTAGGGCGATATGTATATTTTCGCATGTTGGAACTGGATGTTTACTGCTTATGAGAGTTGTATATTGGGTATCCTTTTTTATTTTAACAGGTGGATTTAATTGTATGAAAACTTATTTTTATAAAACTAGTGTTTGGTGAATTTTCACGTGATCCTAGGTTTTGGGGCGTGACACTAAGGGTCATGTAACAATGTTTCTGCCTCTAACAAGCTGCAAACAGACTATATAAAATAAACAGATAAGACTCAAGCACTATTTTAAGCTACTGGACATACATAAAAACTCACAGCCGTGGCAACCAATGTTGCGGCCGTGAAAAATGAAGTCACAAAATAGACAGCCGTGACATATATAGGGATATCGCGAGAAACATGGTAAAAAAATCTCACAGCTGTGTCATATAAATGTCGCGACCATGGTTTTAAGGGATCCAAACTTTTACGGTTGGTATACTGAAAACTATGTTTTTAGTATTTAATTTTATTTTAATAAAATTAATTTTTTTATTTTATGAGAATCTTAATGAACAATGTATGTATATCATTTCTTTTAATGTTATGCATGGATGTTCTTTATTCTGTACAGTATTTAATCTGGTGTGTAGAGTACAGCTTGCATACAAAAGATCAGATTTTAGGTTCTTCCAAAATATAAGTTTTGTGTTCACAGTTTATATGGAAATGGACATACCATCGGTACGACTATAGCACAAAGTTTTAGTAGGTCTGTCTTGACTACGGGGAACAAATAATAGCGTCGTCTATTATTCCGACTCTCTGTGCGAGTACACTTTGTGTGTATTGAACGGAACACTTTGGGGTAATTAATTTTATACTGATTATATAAATTAATTCACACACCAAGGTTATTATGAACAGTACTTATGCTCTTAATCTTGAAATAATTATTAATTTGCGTATATTTAATATTTGTTATTTTGATTCATTAAAAGTGCGATCTTATATGGGTTTATATTCCCAGTGAGTTGGATAGCGATATTATTTATTTGATAAATATTAATTATTAATGGTATTCACGTCTCGAATAATCGAGATTGACGATACCCCCTTAAAAAAGTTTATAAGTTTTGACCGGACCAAACCCTACAGGTGGATTTGATTATCCGACGGTCAAATAAGTTAAGCGAAAGAGTTTAAAGAAATTCAAGATGCCGATTAAATTAAATTGTCAGTAATTAAATTTAATTGGCGGGTATCGAGAATCTTAATGTGGGGAGAAATGTTAAGCATTTTATAATAGGAGCTCAATGCAAGATGGTCTTGAGAATGTGGATCAGAGTACAATTATAGGTTTTTAGTGGAGTGAACTATAATTTAGTGTTTTATTGAAATTGTAGAAATCGCTGTAAGGTTTTCATAATTGCAGATACCGCTATGAGGTTTGCTTAATTACGAAAACCCCTGGATACGTATATGTGTTCCACTAGAAGTGTGATTCATAATTACTCTACAGGTTCCTACTATAGCCCTATAAATATGTGGGTAGGCTGAACCACATTCATAACTTGTCTTTCAAAACTAAGGTTGTCCAGGTTCTGTTGGTACGAGTTCTCGATAGATTATAGCCCACACTATATTTGAGAATCGCATAAGGAAATAAGTAGAAGGTCTAACAGGAACTTCAACTTGGAATAAAAATTATAGTTGATGATTTGACCGGTAAAGAGTATTCTTCTAAATTAACTTTGGTTGTACGGATTTTATTTTTGTTCGTTCGACGTCAAAATTTTTATCTAGAGCCCGTTTTGGCATTTGCTCATCCAATTAATTTTTTACCAAAAATCGTCTGCAAAAATAATGATCTTGACAGTTTTACCTCCAACAATTGGTATTAGAGGCATTTTATTTTTTGTTTTCAGTTATCGGGGCCGAGTAGCTTTAGAACTGTGCTAACTTTATTTTGCATGCATTCTAAATCCCGATTTTATGATCATCATATAATATTTAATGTTTAATTGAATGGTTTGAATGATAATTTAATTTTTTAATCACGATGGTTAATCGTGATAGATTAAGGTTTTTTCTAGAAACGAATGTGAGCCTTCGGGACATAGGAATCGATGAAATAACTAATTTTATATTTTTAAATTTCTGTTTAGATTATTTAAGAATATGTTGAATATCCAACAACAGGAAGAACAGACGGCGGCACCGGCAGTGGTTTTGAGTTTTTACGGGCCACGAATTGCGGTATGTTTTTAACGATTTTAAAATAATTTTTTCGGTTAGTTTTTGCAGTATTTATGCATTAAAAATAGCAGCAAAAATAAGTAAAAAAATAACCAAAAAAAGCAAAAATAGCACACCACCGGCGACGGTTCGACGGCAGTTTTGATATTTTTTTGGGTCATTTTTTGGTCTATTTTTTAGGTATAAAATAGCAGCAAATATACTTTAAAACACTATCCAAAAACCATTAAAAAACTATGCCAAAATAGTGCACAAAATAGGCGGCAAACGGTGGCAGCGGCGACACTGGTTCGGGGCTATTTTCGGGACGTTCTTCGAAGTAACAGGTGGCTGGATATTTGAGCTATTTTTAAAAAAAATGGGTGCAAAAAGACCATCGAAAAAAGCCCAAACAAGCGGCTATTTGGGGCCGGCGATGCTACTTGCGGCGGCAGCAACTTTTGGGCAATTTTCTGGGATATTTTTCGAGCTGTTTTTGAACAGATTTTTTAATAAAAAAATACTACCTTTTGGGAGCTATTTTTGGTATAAAAAGTGTCGGAAACAGAGTAACGAGGCAACATCAAAAGCCGCGTGAAACCGACGGTGCTGGCGGTGGCTGGTGGCCGGCGGTGGTTCGGTTGGACTGGAGCGGTTTTTGATCGTTTTCTGATATAATTGAAGACCGTGATATGATATACTAGGATCATGAGTTTTACGATGGTTCACCTCGGTTTGGGAGAACCTAGAATAATTTATGTTTAAATTGGATTAGAAAATTAAGCTAGTTGCGTCATTTCTCATCATAGTCACTGTCATGATTAGCCGGGTATTTTATCTGTCGTGTTTTGACCTATTGTATGAAAAATATTTGTATGTTGGTGTGAGTTTCTCTGGCATTCCATACCAGGTTCCAAAGAGCTTATTGACGAGTACATTGACGCGAATATAGAGTCTTGATTAAGAGTTTCACGCTTTCGCCCTAGCCTTCATCGGCCACGTAGTACTAGTTTTGCAGTTGTTTACCTATTTCTTGTATTGTTCGATGTACTTCAGAAATATTTTTATTTGGGTTTGTACTATAAAACATTACGTATTTTGCTTTTTGGTATGTATGGGTATTATCGTTATTTAAGTTTCCCAACCCTGTTAGTTAATTGTCGCTCAATATGTTTTTGAGATTCGGGACGTCACATTAACCACCACCTAATTCCAAATCAATCACTTTGTAATGAACCATTCAGATGGAGAAGCAATCCACAATAATAATTATCCAGAATTATCCTTGAAGAAGGTTCGTACTGGCGATACCACAATTAATATGTCCAATTGGAAGGAACTGTCGACACACAGAACTAATTACATCGCCCACAAATGGATGATGGAGGCCGCGAGATTTATCTGTGAATAAATTCCCTCTCACACTTAGATTTTTTTTAAAAAAAAAATTGAGAGTTATAAAAAACTGTTTAATTAAAATAAATTTATTAATTTTAAAAATTACACGATCTGAAAGAATCCAAAATATCTTTCCATATACGCGATTCTAAATATTTCGATTTGTCAAACCATCTTTTTGTGTTTTAATGCGTAACAAATAAAATATCCGATGAATGTACCGTTTTTTCTTTATCTTTTCAGCTAAGGTAATGATTAAAGGCATTTAATTATTTTATTTTTGTGTCACATATTTCTTGAAAATAATTATTTATTAAGATTAAACATTTTTCTGTTTAATTAACTCAAAATTCAGAATTTATTTTTACATTTTTCTAAGATATCCGATATAACAAAAAATCATCTTAAACGTATTATTTTGTAAAAAATAAAATATGTAAAGTTTTTTTTTAATTAAAAACTTTTAATTAAAAAAACTTAATTTTATTTTTCTTTACAAATTTTAAATTAAAAATTAATTTTTTAAAATTAATTAAATTAATATGAATATATAAAACAGATATACATCATCCATGCAGTTTAAAAGAATATAAATGCAAGATATGCATATGTCCTAATTTTATGATCAAAATTGAGCTCTAAAGAGTTTCAGTTTCTTACAAACAAATAAACTTCTACTCTTTCAATCCTTACAGAATGCTACTTATCGGCATCTGAATCCTACCAAGATTCTTCAATAATTAGTGTAATAGATATACAACACATCTCATATCAGTTATCATCAGAAAAAAAGCAGCCAAGGCCCCGAACCATCAGCCACCACCGCGGGCCAAACCACCAGCCCGCCGCCAATGTCGTAAGACCGTTCTGGCCTTATTTGAGCTCCGTTTTCATCTTTGTTTTTTCTGAAACGTAGCTAACGAAATATATTATTTTTTGTCAATAAAAATGGTCAAAAATAGCCCAAAAAACAAGCTTCGACGGCCGCCGAAACACAAAAAATGCTACTGCCCCGCAAAAGCACTGCACCGCCAACTTCCTTAAACCTTTTCGGTCTCATCCGAAATCCATTTTTGTCCCCCTTTTTTGAAATGTAGCTAACAAAATTCTATAAAAAATCTGATTTGAAAATAGCCTGAAAACAACCATCAAAGGCCCGAGAAGTTGTTATGTCGCACTGCCTACTGCCGCTGCTGTTGTGCCGCTTGTTTCAGCTTGTTCCGTGATTGTTTTGGCTTCCGTTTTTCACTGATTTTAGCACTGATATCCAGCAATATAATGCCTCAAAGAATGTCTCGAAAAAAATCCCAAAAAGCCTCAAAATGCAGTCCCATAACAGCCCGGATAGTCGGCTATTACCGCCGCCTATGCTACCGCTTTTCAACTATTTTTGGTTTAGGTTTTTGGCATATTTTAAAACTATTTTTCATCCTATTTTACTTCTATTTTGTACCTAAAAAATTATCAAAACTCATCCCAAAAATGTCGCAAAACTATTCCAAAAACGGGTCCCGAGCCGTTGGCCAAACCCGCCACCCGTGGGCTGTTTTTGCCGCTATTTTTGCTGTAATTTCAGACCTATTTTGCTGCTATTTTTACTGCACAAAATCCACAAAAAAACTTACCAGAAAAACTTGTTTCAAAACTATGCAAAAACTACCGCGATCGGTTGCTTAAACTACCCGAAACTACCGCTGGTGCCTCCGATTATGCCACCGCCTGTTTTTTGTGTTTTTGGATATTCAAACATATTCTTAAATATTTTAAATAATATTTAAAAATAAGTAAGAGCTTTTACATCGAAAACCTATGAATCGACGGCTCACATTCGAACTAAAAAAACTTAAACTATCATGATCAACTCTCGTGATTAAAAAAAAATTATAATCGTCATTCAACCATTCAATCAAACATGAATAAAATAATTATTATAAAATCGGGATTGGAGCGCGCGGAAAATAAAGTTAGCACAGCTTTAAATTTACTCAGCCCTTCGATTAATCGTAAATATAATCAAAACGGCTCTGATACTAATTGTTCGAGGCAAACTGTCAAGATCATTGATTTGTAAATGATTTTTCGGGAAAATAAAACTGGATGGGCAATCACCGAACCAAGCTCCAGATAAAATTTTTTTGATGTCGAACGATCAAAATAAAACTCGTGCCACCACAGTTAAATCAGATGAATACCTTTTGGTTATTTCTCCAAGTACGAACTTTGATTTTCGAGTTGAAACTCTAGTCAGACCTTCTATTGTATTTCTGATGCTATTCCTGAACGTAGTGTGGGTTACGATCCTTCGAAAACTAGTACCGGCAGAACCTGGACAACCATAGTCTTGAAAGACAACTTATGAATTTAGTTCAGCCTACCCACATATTTATAGGGCTAGAGTAGGGACCTGTGGAGTAATTATGACATAAACTTCTAGTGTAATTCAGATACACATCCAGCGATTTTCGCAAATATGCAAACCTCTCAGTAGTTTCTGTAATTTTCATAAAACACTAAATTACAGTTCATACCACTAAAGAACCATAACTGCACTTTTAGCCATAATCTCAAGACCAATTTGCATTGAGCTCATGTTATTAAATGCTTAACTCATCTCCGCACGTTAAGATTTTCGATAATCGCCAATTAAATTTAATTAATAACAATTTAATTTAATTGGCATCTTTAACATTCCTTAAGCCATTCCGCTTAACTTATTTTACCGTCGAATAATCAAATCCACCTACAAGGTTTGGCCCAATCAAAACATACCTTCCTTAAGTAGGTATCGTCAATCCCGAATAATTGAGATGTGAATTCTATTAATAATTAATATTCACCATATAATTAATACCGCTATCTAACTCACCGGGATTATGGACTCACAAAAGATTGCACCCTCTAATGAATTAAAATAATGAATATCAAATATACGCGAATAATAATTATTTCAGGATTAAGAGTATAAGCACTCATAATAATCTTGGGGTATGAATTAATTTATATAGTCAGTATAAAATTAAGTATCCCAATGTGGTCTTGTTCAATACACACAAAGTGTACTAGCACAGCGAGTCGGAATAATAAACGATGCTATTATTTGTTCCTTGTAATTAAGACAGGTCTACTAAAACTCTGTGCTATAGTTGTACCGATGGTTTGTCCATTTCCATCTAAACTATGAACCGAACTTATTTTCTGTAAGAACTTTTAATCTGGTGTTCTGTGTGCAAACCATACTCTATACACAAGATTAAATACTGTACAAAATAAAGAACAACCATGCATAACATTAAAGAGATGATATTGCATACATTTCTCATTAAGATTCTCATAAAATGAAAAAATAATTTTATTAAAATAAACGCTAAAACCAAAAAATAAATTCATAATTTTTAATTTACAACTTTGACATTTGGTTCAGTCTACCTGCATATTTATAGGGTTACAGAAGGGACTTGTAGAGTAATTATGACATAGACTTCTAGTGTGACCAAGATACCCTTCCAGCAGTTTCTGCAAATATGCAAACCTCTTAGCGGTTTCTGTAATTATGAAAATCTTGCAGCGATTTCTACAATTTTCATAAACTACTAAATTACTATTCAAACCACTAAAGAACTGTAACGACACTCTTAGGCATAATCTCAAGATCAATTTGCATTGAGCTCCTATTATTAAATGCTTAACTCATCTCCCCACGTTAAGATTCTCGATACTCGTCAATTAAATTTAATTACTGACAGTTTAATTTAATCGGCATCTTTAAAATTTTGTATGCCCTTCCGCTTAACTTATTTAACTGCTGGATAATTAAATTCACCTGCAGGGTTTGGCCTACTCAAGACTTATAAGTTTCCTTAAGGGGGAATTGTCAATCCCGAACAATCGGGATGTAGATTTCGTCAATAATTAATATTCACCATACAATTAATATCACTATCTAACTCACCGGGACTATTGGCTCATAAAAGGTCACACCCTCTAATGAATCAAAACAACGAATATTAAATATACGCAAATAATAATTATTTTAGGATTAAGAAGCACTCATAATAATCTTGAGGTGTGAATTAATTTATATAATCAGTATAAAATTAATTGTCCCAATGTGGTCCTATTTAAAACACACAAAGTGTACTAACACAGCGAGTCAAAACAATAGATGACGCTATTATCTGTTCTTCGTAACCAAGACATGCCTACTAAAATTCTGTGCTACAGTTATACCGATAGTTTGTCCAATTCTATCGAGATTGTGAACAAAAATTTATATTCTGCAAGAACCTATAATTTGGTCTTTTGTGTGCAAGCCATACTCTACACACCAGATTAAATACAGTACAGAATAAAGGATAACCATGTATAACATTAAAGAAATGATATTGTATTCATTGCTCGTTAAGATTCTTATAAAATAAAAAAATTAATTTTATTAAAAATAAAATTAAATACTAAAACCAAATAAAATTCATAATTTTTAGTATACAACCTTGACATATGGGACGCCACAACTAACTCCCAAATGCTCACATTGACTTGTGTCTTCTTAAGTTGCTTCAAGACTATGTCCTCTTCTTCATTGTTTTGCTTCTCTGTTTGCTTCATTGGCTCTTCCATACCCCTACTTGGTTGCCCCTTCTCTAGCTTTGCGGGCTTAAAATGCCTTCTACTCCTTTTCAGAAGCTCTATTTAGTTTTCGGATTCCCATAGTCCTTCAAAATGGTCAGCTACTTCTCGAATCTTAACCACCGGACATCCTTTCTCTCGAAAAGCCCATAAATCGTCTGCGCTAGCTTTCTCTCCATTGACTCCATCATCTCCCCAGAAATCTTCCTCAATTCCCATCACATTTCGCAAAAACCAATAAGATTCTTTGCTGGTGTCGGTCTTTAGTTCAAAGAGTTGTGGCAATGATATCCCATCTAACGGATCTTCATAATTATTTGGTGGGGGAGGGCCCCAAGGTTCCCACGTGCCTCCATGTGTTGGAGGCAATACTGGCAAGATCATTATTTTCATAAATGATTTTTGGTAAAATATTAATTGGACGAGCAAACGCCGAAACGGGCTTCAGATAAAAAAAAATTAACGTCGAACGATCAAAATAAAACCCGTGGAACCAAAGCTAACTTAGAAGAATACCTTTTGTCGATCGATTCTTCAACTACGATTTGATTCCGAGTTGAAGCTCCTATTAAATATTCTACTGTATTCCCTTACACGATCCTCTAACGTAGTGTAGGCTACGATCCTCCGAGAACTCGTATCGACAGAACCCCGATATATTTAAGTCTTGAAAGACAAAAATAATATCATAATAATAATGATATAAAATCATCAAAAATTGGTTTAGCCTACTTGCATATATATAGGGCTACAGCAGGGATCTGGGGAGTAATTATGAGTTAGACTTCTAGTAGAACACAAACACCTACTAGAGATTTATGCAATTATAGAAAGACATACAGTAATTTTTACAATTTTCATAAAACACTGAATTGCAGTTCACACCACTAAAGAACTATAATTGCACTCTGACGCATAATCTCAAGATCTTCTTGCATTGAGCTCATATTATTAAATGCTTACCATTTCTCCTCACGTTAAGATTTTTGATACCCACTAATTAAATTTAATTACTGATAATTTAATTTAATCAGCATCTTGATATTCCTTAAACCGTTCCACTTAACTTATTTGACCGCAGAATAATTAAATCTATCTGTAGGGTTTGGCCTGGTCAAAACTTATAAGCATCCTTAAGGGGGTATCGTTAATTTCGATCTTTCGGGACGTGAATTCTGTCAGTAATTAATATTTGTCATATAAATAATACCGCTATCCAACTCACCGGGAATATAGACCCATATAAGATTGCACATTCTAATGAATCAAAACAATTAATATTAAATATATGCAAATCAATAATTATTTCAGGATTAAGAGGATAAGCACTATTCATAATAACCTTGGAGTGTGAATTAATTTATATAGTTAGTATAAAATTAATTACCCCAAATGTCCCGTTCAATACACACAAAGTGTACTAGCACAGAGAGTCGAAATAATAGACTGAGCTATTATTTGTTCCCCGTAAACAAGACAGACCTACTAAAATTCTGTGTTACATTCGTACCGATGGTATGTCCATTTCCATCTAAACTGTGAACATAAAACTTATATTCTATAAGAACCTAAAATCTGATCTTCTGTGTGTAAACTGTACTCTACACACCAGATTAAATATTATACAGAATATTGAACATCCATACATAACATTGAAGAAATGATACATATACATTCCTCATAAAGATTCTCATAAAATGAAAGATTAATTTTATTACAAAAACAAAATTAAATACTACAAACATGATTTTCAGTATACCAACCCTAACAATCTCTTACTTATATTCAAAACTATGCTGTCATACATCTGGCTCTCATGCCCTCTACATGACTATTAAAAGTCTTAATCGGTAAGCTCTTTGTAAAAGAATCTACAATGCTATCTCCTGATGCAATCTTGGTCATAGCAATATCACCACTCTGTACAATTTCTCGTATCAGGTGATACTTATACTCAATGTGATTGCCTTTCTTATGGACCCTAGGCTCCTTCGAGTTTGCAACCGCTCCACTATTATCATAGTAAAGTGTAACAGCTGACTAAACTGAAGGTACCACATCTAGATCTAACAGAGATTTTCTTAGCCAAACGGCCTACTTAGCTGCTTCAGAAGCTACCACATACTCGGCCTCCATGATGGAATCAACAATGCAGGACTGCTTGATACTCCTCCAACTTATAGCTCCACCTTCTAAGGTAAACACAGATCCTGAGGTAGACTTACATCTACTAACCATGCCAACGGTAAAGCAGATGTTGGATCTAATGCAAAACATAGCATACATGAGGCTTCCTACTGCCGAAGCATAAGGAACCGTCTTCAACTTCTCTATCTCATCAAGTGTCTTAGGACATTGATCCTTGGATAGAGTGATTCCAAGTCTCAACGAGAGAAACCATTTCTTGGAATCCTATATGCTAAAACGAGCAAGGATATCATCGATATACTTTGCTTGTGATAAGCCCAACATCCTTTGTTTCTGATCTCGCACAAGCTTGATCCCAAGGATGTGACTGGCTTCTCCCAAGTCCTTCATATCGAGCTGTCCAAATAATCATACTTTAACCGTAGATAATGGCCCCACATCGTTTCCAATGAGCAAGATATCGTCTACATAAAGTACTAGGAAGATCACCACGCTTCCGTCACACACAAGACTCATCCGGACTTTGATCAAAACTATAAGACTTTATAGCTTAATCAAACCGAGTGTTCCAAGACCTCGATGCCTACTTAAGTCCATAAATGGATCTCTTAAGTTTGCACAACATGTGCTCCTGACCCTTTGCAATGAATTCGTCTGGTTGTATAATATAGATACACTTGTCAAGACTTCCGTTAAGAAAAGCTGTCTTGACATCCATTTGCTAAATTTCATAATCGAAATGAGCGGCAATGGATAAGAGAATCTGGATAGACTTAAGCATGGCTACCGGTGAAAAGGTTTCCTCATACTTGATCCCTTCTTTCTGAGTGAACCCTTTGGCAACAAGTCTAGTTTTGAAGGTTTCAACCTTTCCGTCTGCTCCTCTCTTCCTCTTGTAGATCCACATGCATCCAATGGGTTTTATTCCTTCGGGTGGTTCTACAAGTTTTCAAACCTGATTGGAATACATAGATTCCATCTCTAAATTCATAGCCCTTTGCCAAAGATCTATATTTTTATCTTGTAGTTCTTCATTGTAGTTACGAAGCTCGGTATGCAATTCTGTCGGGATCTTGTCAAAAGATTCTCCCAAGAACATATACCAGTTAGGTTGATGAACAACTCTTCCACTACGACGAGGCACTACTTGTGTCTGTGCACTAGCAGTAACAGGTTGTGCATAATCTGAACCCTGTGCATCAGCACTCTGTTCTTGATTTGCACCTATCCCGATAATCCTCCCAATACGACAAGGTAATGGAATATCAATGACTTGTGGTTCCTCTTCTGTTTTACTGGTATTTCCTCTCAGTTCATCCAGAATAATTTTACTTTTGGGCCTGTGATCCATAATATAATCCTCTTTCAAGAATCAGGCATTAGTGCTAACAATGACCTTCTGATCCTTAGAATTATAAAATAGACCACCTTTCGTTCTCTTGGGATACCCCACAAAGAAACAGACTTCTGTCATTGGTTCTAATTTATCCACATTCCCTTTCAACACATGTTCTGGATACCCCCAAATGCGAATGTGTTTCAGACTAGGCTTACGCCCGGTCCACAATTCTGTGGGAGTAGAAGGTACTGACTTAGAAGGTACCAAGTTCAGAATATAAGCCCCTGTCTCTAAAGTGAGTCCCTAAAACGAATCTAGTAAACCTGAATAACTCATCATTGGCCTTAACATTTCCATAGGAGTCCTATTCTTTCTTTCTGTTACACCATTCTGTTGAAGAGTGCCAGGTGCAGTCAACTGGGATGTAAACCCCTCTGATGACAAGTAGTCCTTAAACTCTCCAAAGAGGTATTCTTCACCACGGTTGAATCTTAGTAATTTGATACTTTTATCCAGACGTTTCTCCGCCTCCGCTTTGAATTCTTTGAATTTCTCAAAGCATTCAGACTTACGGTGTATTAGGTAAATATATCCATACCTTGAGTAGTCATCAATGAAACTGACGAAGTACTTAAAGCCACTTCTAGCCCGAATTGTCATAGGACCACACACATCAGAATGAAACAGCTCCAACAGTTCTTTAGCTCTATAGCCTTTGGCCGAAAATGGCCTCTTGGTTATCTTACCCTCTAAGCAAGATTCACAGACTGGAAGTACCTCCACATTCAATGAACTCAAAGCTCAATTTACTACCAGTCTATTTATCCTTTTTAGATTAATATGAACCAAGCGTAAGTGCCAAAGAAACGTTTGGTTCATTAAAGAAGAAAATTTTCTCTTATATGATAAATTAGATGTGTTATTCATTTCAATTAGTTACAGTGTAGGAGAGATTGGAGTAATAATATAAAAATTATCCACCAATATATCAGAATAGATAACCCATTTATTATCCTTAATAACCACGGAGTTATTAAAATAAATAAAATATCTATCTTTAACCAATCCAGAAACGAAAACTAAGTTCTTTCTAATGGCAGGTACATAAAAACAATCTCTCAATATTAAAACTCGATCTCTACCAAAACTGAGAGTGACATCTCCTACTGCAACTGCTGTTACCTTTGTATTATTGTCCATATGCAGTTAATCTCCCCATCACTAAGTTATCGGGTTTCCTAGAACCCCTGCAATGAATTACAGACATGATTAGTGGCTCTCGTATCTACACATCAGGTACCGATAGATAACACCGCTAAACATGTTTCCACAACCAGTAAACAGAAATTACCGTGTTCGTTCTGCCTTATGAGAAATACTTGACATAGCTTTTTCTAGTGCCGGGTCTGGTTGCAGTGAAAACATCTGCCTTTCAGCTTTTTCACACCAGTCCGTGGCCTACTAACTACCCTAGAAAATGTGTCTTCTTGATTCTGAACCTTTTTCTTCTTCATGCCTTTCGATCCCAAAGAAGAACATTTTTCTTAAATAGACACATTTCTTGGTATTGAAGAAATACCATTTGTAGTTAAAGCTATATCCAAGTTACATTTCCAGTCATCATAATTTGGTCCCGTTAGTTTATTTTCTTTGAGTATTGAAGCGAGTGGGTGAAAATCTATTTTAATCCTGAGAATCACATAATTAAAAAAACCGTTAATTATGATACGAAAAACTTTGAATTCATTTTAATTTGGTTTCCTCTATTATTTTAAAATTAATTCACCAGCAGCCTGGTAACTTGTGAATAGCATGCCACGCTGGGTGGACGCCTACTATCCATCATAAGATTAGACAGGCCAATTCCTTTTAATTTTACTATTTAGGCAACTGACCATGCCAAGTAAAATTAAATTGCTGACATAGTTTCTATCTAATAAATAATAGTAGTCACTCAGATGGAACGGATACTATTATATACAACTAAGTATTAACCATCACCTAATCCCAAATTAATCGCTTCGCAATGAACCCTTCAGATAGAGAAGTGATCCACACTAATAATTATCCAGAATTATCCATAAAGGAAGTTTGTACTGACGATACCGTAATTAATTTGTCCGATATGGAGGAAGGCCATACTGTCAACACGCAGGGTTTAATTGTATCGTCTACAAACTGGTGATAAAGACCGCGGGATTTATCTGTGAATAAATTTTCTCTCCCACTTAGATTTTTAAAATATTTTTTAGGGTTATAAAAAAACCCGTTTAATTAAAATAAATTTATTAATTTCGAAAGCCACACGATCTGAAAAAATCAAATATCTTTCCGTGTACACGATTTCAAAGATTCTGATTTATCAAACCATCTTTCGAAAGTCACACGATCTGAAAGAATCAAACATCTTTTCATGCATACGATTCTAAAGATTCTGGTTTATGAAACCATCTTTTCGTGTTAAAATATGTAACAAATAAAATTTAATAAATGCACAGTTTTTTCTCCAGCTTTTTAGTTAAGGTAGTAAATAAAGGCATTTATTTATTTTATTTTTTGTTTCACATTTTTCGAAAAATAATATTTTATTTCAATTAAATATTTTTCTATTTAATTAATTCAAAATTCGGAATTAATTTCTACATTTTTTCAAGATATCCGATTTAAAAAAATCATCTTAAACGTGATATTTTGTAAAAAAATAAAATATCTAAAGTTTTTTTATTTAATTAAAATTAATTAATTAAAAAAACTTAATTTTATTTTCCATTACAAAATATTTTAATTAAAACTGAATTTTTGAATTAATTAAATTAACGGGATAAATAAAGTCAATATATATCATCCACGCAGTTAAAATAAATTAAATGCAAGACAAATAAAATATTCCTATTTTATGATCGAATCGAAACTCTTAAGAGTTTCAGTCTACTGTTCTTAAAATGATAAGTTATAAGAATCATTTTCTGAATAAACTTCTTGTGTTTGGATAAACATCAATTCCGTGCACCGTTGGATACTGGATTATCTCCCGAATAGCTTTCTAATCCAAGCCAAACAGTAAAGCACTTGTTGATTATCCCAAACCATGTGATCACCACTTGGACACTTGTTGATTATACCAAACCATGTGATCACCACTTGGAATCTGGCTGTGGAGTGTTTTAAAAAAATAAAACACCGATAACAGTGTTTTGAAGCACAACTCCCAAGCATCCAAAAATTCCCAACCAATAAAAAAAAATCCACTTTGCCGAAAATTGCTCCAATAGTTTTCGAAATTGCCTGGGATTGCTGCGGTTTGGAATTGTTTTACTTGCAAATCAGGCTTCAGTGATTGGAGAGACCTGCTGCTTGGGAATCACTTTCACCGAAATAGTAGCCAGTGTTTCGGACAAAAAAAAAATTCTGTTGTGGGAATCCGGCGCCCACTGTTGCGCTGGGATTAAAACCACTGCTGCGTTTTTTTTAAAAAAAACTTACTGTATCACACATCCATCCAAGAGTGCGCTTCCCAAACAGATTGGAATATGCGCCTGCACTATTTTTGATTGCTCAGAAACTGGTCCTGCTTGGGCGCTGAATGGGCTGCTGAAGCCTGCTGCTGCGCTGGGGAATTGCTCTATGTTTGGCGCTGCCGTTTTGCGCCTACTGCGGCGCTTGGCTGCTCCGGTGCTTCCTCTCTTTTTTTATTTAGTTTTATCCAGAAAAAAAAATTCTAGAGAAGAAAAAAAAATATTGCAAAGCAATAAAAAAACTTATTCGCCGGTTGCCGCCACCAACCACCGCCGATTTTGTTAAACCTGTTCTTATTTTTTTCTTTCTTATAAATTAGAAAAAAAATAACTTAAAGAACATAAAAATTTTTACATCAAAACATTTGTCCCGTAGGCTTACATTCGATCTAAAAAAAAACTTAATCTATCACGGTCAACCTCCGTGATTAAAAAAAAATAATTAAATCATCATCCACGCATTCAATCAAATATGAAAATAAATAATAATCATAAAACCGGAATTTAGAACGCCTGCAAAACAAAGTTAGCACAGTTCTAAATCTACCCGGCCCCGATAAACCATAAACAAAAAATAAAATGGCTCTAATACCAATTTGTTGGAGGCAATACAGTCAAGATCATTATTTTTGTAAAACAATTTTTGGCAAAAAATTAACTGAATGGGCAAACGCTAAAACGGGCTCCAGATAAAACTTTTGACGAATAACGATCAAAATAAAACCCGTGCAACCGAAGTTAATTTAGATGAATACCTCTTGTCGATCTAATCTTCAACTACGGATTGATTCTGAGTTGAAACTCCAGTCAGATCTTATACTGTATTTTCTTACGCGATTCTCGAACGTAGTGTGGGCTACGATCCTCCGAGAATTCGTACTGACAGAACCCCGATATATTTAAGTCTTTGAAGGAAAAAAATAATATCATATATGATATATGAGATATATCAACTATCAATATCAAATTGGTTCAGCCTACCCGCATATATATAAGGTTACAGCAGGAACCTGTGGAGTAATTATGAGTTAGACTTCCAGTGGAACACAAATACCTACCAGCAGTTTCTGCAATTAAAGAAAGGCGCATAGCGGTATCTGCAATTATGGAAAACCAGCAGCGGTTTCTGTAATTTTCATAAAACACTAAATTATAGTTCACACTACTAAAGAACTATAATTGCACTTTGACCCATAATGTCAAGACCATTTAGCATTGAGCTCCTGTTATTAAATACTTACCATTTCTCCCCACATTAAGATTCCCGATACCCGCCAATTAAATTTAATTACTAACAATTTAATTTAATCTGCATCTTGATATTCCTTAAATTCTTCCGCTTAACTTATTTGACTGTCAAATAATTAAATCCACCTGCTGGGTTTGTCCTAGTCAAAACTTCTAAGCATCCTTAAGGAAGTATCGTCAATCCCAATCATTTGAGACATGGATTCCGTCAATAATTAATATTTTCTATATAAATAACACCGATATCTAACTCATCGGGAATATCGACCCATATAAGATCGCACTCTCTAATGAATCAAAATAATGAATATTAAATATATGCAAATCAATAATTATTTCAGAATTAAGAGGATAAGCATCATTCATAATAATCTTGGGGTGTGAATTAATTTATATAGTCAATAGTCAGTAAAAAATTAATTACCCAAAATATCCCGTTCAATACGCACAAAGTGTACTGGAACAGAGAGTCGAAATAATAGACAACGCTATTATCTGTTCCCCGTAATCAAGACAGGCATACTAAAACTCTGTGCCACAGTTGTACCGATGGTATGTCCATTTCCATCTAAATTGTGAACATAAAACTTATATTCTACAAGAATCTAAAATCTGATCTTTTGTGTGTAAGCCGTACCCTACACATCAGATTAAATATTATATAGAATAGTGGACATCCATGCATAACAAAGAAATGATATGCATACATTACTCATAAATATTATCATAAAATAGAAAATTAATTTTATTAAAAATAAAATTAAATACTAAAAATATGATTTTCAGTATACCAACCCTAACAAAAACATATCAGAATATCATGATTAAAACAGCCCGGACCAAGCCACCACCGCTGCTGACCAAAGCCCCACCACCGGTGCCACCATGCCACCACGTTCAGGCGGCTTTTGTCACCCCTCCAAAGCTTTGTTTTTTATGCTGGTTTTTCTGAAAAATAGATCTCGAAAAGTAGTATTGTTTTGTTAAAAAACTAGAACAAAAATAGTCCAAAAAATGGCTATCGAAACAGCCCGGAAGCCACCACCACCACCGGTACCTATGTCGCTGCCCACTTCAGCCCACTGTTTGGGCTTTTTTCGGTGGTTTTTTTGCTCCCATTTTTTTGAAAAAATAGTACAAATATCCAGCAATATGTTGTTTTGAAGAACACCTAGAAAATAGTCTTGAAAAGCCCAAAACAATTGCCCCGAACAGCATCGCCCAGCGCCGCAGCTATGCTACTACCTATTTTGGCCTTTTTTTAATGGTTTCTAAACAGTAATTTAAGGTATGTTTATTGCAATTTTATGCCTAAAGAACTGGTCAAAAAATAGTTCCAAAAATGTAAGGACTGCATACGTGTTTATTTTGTGCTTACATGTCTTCAGTTAAGTGAGAAGACGGAATTAATTTTGGACGTGGGCGCTATAAAATTTTGTTCGTTAACAGTTAACTTTCCGATATATGAAAGTACAATTGACATATAGGATGATAAATGACAATAATATGTGGTTAAGTGTTGCTTATTAATTTAAATACTTGGAATATGGATTTAAAAATTTAGTTGTAAATATGGGATTAAATTAAGAAGTTAATGGAATTAAATTAGAGTGAAATGGATTATGAGAGTTAAAGTTACAAAGAAAAAGGCGAAAATCATAATAACCAAGCCAAATATGGTCCTTTGGCCATTCTAGAGTTTTGTAGAGAAATGGAGGAGAGAGAGATATAAAGCAAGGGTCCCACCCTCATCCCTCATCCACGCCACCCTCACTCCTCATTTTCTTCTCTTC
>JAUMHN010401038.1:0-15841 GCA_032360265.1 Heliamphora ciliata
AGAATGACCAGGAAAGTTTATTTGGTAAGTTTAGGAGGTGGTGGAAAGGTGTGAATATATTTCACAAAGCATATATACTTCTTCCAATACATGAACAGTAAGTTGTTTGTTTTAGTGTTGAAGTTTCTATGAATTTGTTTTAGAACTAGACCCATTGTTCCAGACGTGAATGCCTACGTATACTAAGAGCAACTAATCAAAAGAAAGATCCTCATCTATTAGTGCTTTCTGATTGGAATGGTGCTTTTCTGTTATTCCAGGCAAGAAGTTGACTAACACACAACACAATAAAGGAAAGGGTATGACTTGCATTGTTTCGCCTGCACTCTGCAGCTGGTATTAGCTTCTGCACTTTTTGATGGAAAAGCATGAAGAATTGTTAGAAGTTTCTTCTGTGACTGGGATATTATATTGGGTTAATTACACAAACACTCCCTCAAGTGATACTCGGTGATAGTTGAGGAGGTGGTGTTTGTGTAATTAACCCTATTATATTTACAGAATGAAGTCTTCCCTCCCCAGCACTCATTTATTATTGTATCTATTTATCATATTTCGTTTCTTCAACTTTTAACCTTCCAAGAAGAGAAAAATCTTCCAAAGGTAGTGAACTCAGTTTTCCCAAGACAACCTTCAACAAGACAAGCTCAAAATCGTATAGAAACGATGGCCCCAGCAGCAACACAACCTATGCAATTTCCCACCACTGGGCAACCTGGCCAACATCCAAATTCAAAAATTGTTTCCAACAACTTGGGTGAGTGTTTTAAATTTTGTAGTCATGTATAGGCTATCATATATAAAGCAAACATAGCTAATCATAGTCTGGTGTTTTTTTGGAGTTGTTATATAGTCCCCCCGGTGTTCTTTTAGAGCTGTTATGTAGGTCCCCTAGTTTCATATTATTTGGGTGTTGTTTTGATGCTATTTTCACTGTTTGCGATTCAGAATTGTGCTACTGAAACAAGATTAAGGAGCCTGATTATTGCTTTGCAAAAGCAAGTGGAAACATTTCAAAGCATTCTATAAGTGTTGGCAGTAAAAGCAGGCGTTGATCCACCTAGTATTCTAGGTTTAGTTCCAAATAGCGAAAGCGAGGATGACACATTTTGTACGGGGCATGATACCACTTTTCTTGGCTAAATTAAATGTGGAATTTCAAGAAACATCTCGATTGAAGTATTTTTTGGATATTAAGATAATTAGTTAGTGAATATATTTGGATACAATAGGGTGAGGGATTGCTTTTTGAATGCATGTCATTTTTTATAACTTTTTGGTTACTACATATATTTTGGGATTGAAAATTATTTTTGGATTTTGGAGATATTCATTATTGATGATTACCTTTCAAATCTGGATATATAAATTTTATGTTAATTTGAATGGAATGCATGTGAAATGAATTTATATATTATGTGTTTGTGATTTTTGAATGAGATTGAATAATATGTTACAGAAAAATTTAAGTTATGTTTTAGCCAAATAAAAAATAAAAAATTAAAATAAAATAATTTGTAAAAACAATTTGGCAATGAATAAAAACGTTGAAAAAATTTTATCATTAACGACACATTTATGTGTTGGCAAAGTATTAAAATTAAAAATATTATAATTACTTTTGTTGACAACTATGACATTTGGTAAAAGTGCTAAATTTATTCAATTTTTATTTTTTTTTGCTGACAAACTTCGTATTTGCCGACACTGCTTTTAACTTATTGGCGACGCATAATTATGTGGCCAAATCTATTACTTTTGCCGATGTAATGTATTAGCGACGCACAACTGTGTCACCAAATCTATTACCTTCGCCGATGCATGGGGTACGCATTGGCAAAACTTTTTCTTGACATACTTTTGCCGATGGATTGGCGACGCACAATTTTTGGTTGCCAAAAACTTTTACCGACCCAATAAGGCTTTAGCCGACAGTTTTGTTTGCGCCGCTGAAAGTGCTTTTTGTTGTAGTGTTTCGACCAGACGGTAAATCTGCAACAGGCTTTGGTTTTGTCATGGGGACTATAAACTTCATGGGATCAAAACTGTAACGACCTAGCTCAAACCTTAGTATTAGCAACGGTTAACCGACGAGATCTTAGGTCGCTGAAAAATCAAAAATCATAACTTAATCCGAAACTTTAATTCGATCTAAAAACTCAAAAAAAGACCAAATATCAAGAGACAAAGTCTTAATACTCAAAGAAGACTCATAAAATCCTAAATTAAGTAAATAACATGAAATATAAGCTTAAAAATAAATTTTTTTTTTAATTTGGGTAAAATAATTATTTTGCCTCTAGTATAGCAAAAAAGTCTTAAAAACTCAAATTTTAACATATGGACACCCTAAATTAAAGATTTAGATACAATTAAATAACAAAAGACAAAATAACAACAAAAATAACAAAAATACCCCAAAGTGGCTAGCCACCTTGGGATGTGTGCCCAAAGAGTCACTTTTTACCTTTTTAGCTCAAAAGTGAGAAAAGTTGTACAAATAAAGCATTTTGATGACACAAGATTATTTAAACAAGTAATATACATGATAATATAATAATATAGGTTAAAAAAAGTAAACAAATCATTATTGAAGTTCTTACACACTAAAATAAGTCAAAAAGTTAATTATTATCAAACTAGTTTAATTTGATTTAAAAGTTTACACCTATTTAATCAATTGCTATAAAAGTTATGATAATTCATGGGAATACTAAATTAATCATAAATGTACTAAAATAATAGGTTTTAGTAGGTAAAAATACCAAAAAGATACACCAAATTTATCTTTTAGACTTTTTCTTGCACAAAATGGTACCAAAACATAGTTTAAACCATAAATTTATACAAAATCAGTTTTTCTCTGTGCCAAGCTGCCCTTATCCGAATTCCCTAGCTGCCATATCTGATTTGTGTAAGTCTCAAAAGCCTCCCACCTTACATGTACAACCAATGAAAATGAAAACATTTCAAAAAAAAAGGCCTACACCCCATAATTACATCCACCACCCATTTTTTCTGTAAAATGAAGACTTGAGCCACCCTATTCCTCCTCTATATTTCGGCTAAGAGAGGTGAGAGAACCGATTGTGAGTGTTCTTCAAGTGTTCTTGAAAGTTGAGAAAGAGAGGAGGGAAGAAGAAGGAAAAAAGGAAGGAGGAACCAAGGAGAGTCAGGGAGGAGTACTAAAACCAAGTCCATAGGCGATTCTCCATACCTTAGGTCCTTAAATAAGTAAGTAAACCTCTAAAATTTCTGTTATTCTCATACAAATATTTCCCTCAACTCATCTCTTTAAACACATCTAAGAACAAGAATCGAAATCAAATCAAAAAGGCGTTGTAATGATGAAATAAAGACTGTTTCTATTTCGTAGCATGTTAGGTGTTGTTGCATGTCGTTATTTTGAGTTTGACAACTTACATGAGTTCTAGAACTTTGATGTTTATGTATAAAACACATGCTTGTAAAGAAATGGGACCGAATCTTGACATACCATGAGCTAGGAGACAAAAACCCTTAAAGGCCTGATTTTTGGGCTATTTTGACTTTCTGTCCTGAAATTTGAATTATCACAACTAAATATAGAAATATGATCTAAGTGTGAATTTTATGTCTCGATCTACGTTTTGATGTTATCTTTCATACAAGATTAGTTTGAATTGATTTAATTGAGTAGAACTCGAGATATGCCATTTTTGTCAACGGGTGTCAGTTTCTAACCACCCAAAATTATAGACCTAAACAACTTAGTATAGAATGAGATATGAGCTTAGGTTAAAATATAAAAGTTGTAGATAACATGTATATCTTTCTGTACACCAAAATTGAGCCCAACATCTTGAGATTGGATAGGTCACAACACACCTCAAAGTTACTATTGTGAATTTATGAATGACAGAGCCCTCTGTTACATGTTTTTGTATGACCAAAAACCCTTGTTGTTAGTGACCAAATCTAAAAGTGATTTTCTTGAAAAGTGTAGATAACATATTAAACTATTTACTATCCAAATATTAGACCTAGATACCCACGCATGTTCCCCCAAACCATTTTTAAACTCTCTGTTGTAACCCAATTCTTCTAAGCATTTTGTAGCTAACTGAACCTATTTTATAAATTGGCCTATATCTCTGACTTGTTTCACATAACTACCCTTATCACTATTCATGAAACTTGTAGGGAATACATTAAACTAGAACATATCCAAAAAGTAGACCGGTAGGACTTGCTTTAAGGCCCCAAAACCAAGACCAACTAATGCACATTTTCTATACTTCTCTCTTTAAAGTGCTGAATCATTTTCTCTTAAATTAAACTAATAACCCATTTGCCTTAGGATCTGACCTTAGTATTAAATATAAAAGTTGTAGGAAATAGTTTTATTTAAATGGTGTCCAAAAACCAAAACTTGATTCCATTTCTAGGTACCCCAAAACACTATTGTCTTTTTTAAATTGACACTTGAATATTTACCCTTAAATTGTTAAGTATGTAGTTGACATGTTTTATTGTGGGACTAAATGCTTTAATTGATTTAAATTGGATGGTTAATGTTTTAGAATGATAATATGATGATTAGAATCCATGGTACTAAGTTTGAGTTATGTCTTATGAATTGTAACTTGTGCTTCACATGCTTGTATTTCACGCTTTAATGAGTCGTACCATATGTTATACCATGCTTAGTTTAAAGTCGTGCTATTGATAGTTGTATTTGAGGTGCATATTGTGCATCATGAGCACTATCACACTTGCACCTTAGCATATCGGAGTCCATTCTGTACCCTATCATTGTGGGTTTAGTTATGTGAGAGTTGTTCCCTTCATGGTTCTGAGCCTAGGCAGTCCTTGGTTGCCAATTTTGAAAATATTTTGGAAAATTATTTATCATGATACTAGTTGGGGCACCATGGGTTTGTTGCTAGCATTCTATTTCTAGTAACTTAGACTTTAGGTTGACACCAAACGAGCATCCTGGTCCTTAAGGTGGAATTATTTGTTTGTGCGTTATTATTATTTGGTTGGCTGGAGGATAAGGGTGTTAATAGTCCACCCCCACGTCATTGCCATTTTGCAGTAAAATAACTGGGGCATGAAGCCTGGCGATGGATTTACTATTTGTAATGAGGCGAGGATAGGTTTGGTGTTCAATTACCCATAAAGTCTACCCTGGAGATTTTCGGCGTGGAACTCCTGTTATAATTTAGATAAATGTCAGGTTGGGCACTTGCATCGCATTCATGGCATCATATACTTGCATGTTGTTTACCTGCCTACTTACTATGTTATATCTTGTCAAATTTGTCTGTCTCTTTGATTTTAAATTATAGTGGGTGCTAAATGATATTCGTTGTGGAATATTTTGCCGTGAGAATGGTTAGAAGGTTTAGAGTATTTTCTACTTGATTTTAGCTCATGGCATTCGTGCCACAAGTGATGAGGAGGAGTTCTTTGAGTAAGGCGCCCCAAAAGAAGAAGAAGGTTTCGAAGAATAGGGTGAGTGGAAAGAGCCGACGGACCCCGACAATGCTTGCTAAAGAATTGAATCTTCACTTTTTGTTCTTTTTGTTCAGTTTCCATGTGCTCATTGTAAATTTTGTTAATCTTCTGTGAAATTGTAATCGTTATGTACTTTTGATCAGTTTGAAACTTTTAAGGATGTAATATTTGACATATGCACTATGAATGAATGACTAGAATATTATCTTTACTTACACTTATGTATGTCACGACGTGTCCAAAAGACGGGGCGTCACAAAAACCTTTTACCCCTCATTCAACATTCACATTCTGTTGAGCTGCGTGATTCGGTAATGAATTGGTGGTTACATTTGGATTTTGAGTTGTAATAGGCAGGGGAATTACCTTGTTATTTATCAAATCTTGGATTTCATGCCAAAGTCTCATGCAATTGCTGGTTAAATAACCATGCCCCTAGTGGAAGGCATAGTATTGAGTTGGATTATATCAGGGTGGAAAAGGATTTGGAAAGCGGGACTCCTAGAGGAGTGAATGTTCTTCTCGAAATTCTTTGCTAACTAGATTGTTCGGGTTTTGGATTTAGGATATTTATTTCGAAAACCTGATCATTGGAAATGGCAGTGAAGTTATTATTGACTTGATTAGGGTTATTAGTGCATGGTTTCCTTACCCTTCGATTTGATCTCGCACTTTTTATTGCCCCTAATTGAATAGAACTTTCAGCATTAACTCCCACATCAAGTAATTGTTCAAAGGTGATCGAAAGACTTCTTAGCATTTTTACGGCTTTAGTTCTCCCTTCGTTAGATTGAGTCTCGTTCCCGATAGATGAACTCAACAAATCATTGACTTGAGCTTGGAGTTGCTAATATTGAGCTTGGTTTTGGATTTGCTGCGCCTGTAAGAGTTGGATTTTTGTCTGGCATTGAGTTTGAATCCTAGCCTGGTTGTTCACAACTGTATTGATCCCATCTAATGTTCGTCGTAGGTCCACAATTGCCCTCATCATATTAGCCATGATCAATTCTGGATCTGCCATTGGGAATACAAAATCTGATTGTTCTACCCTTCTAAGCCATTTTCTCGGAGATCGAGCCCAAGTGCCTATAAGTTCTTCTTTGCACGAAGCTATTATCTCGAGTCTCTGAACTGAAAGGACTCATGTAAATCAGAGTACTCATTAGCCAGGTCTAAACTCGAAATAACTCACTTTCGACGACGGATTGGGAAAGTGAAAACTAATCCTAATCGGGGTGCTAACTATACAAATAAAAGCATCCATAAAAAGAAAATCACATAACCCTAAAAGATTTATTGATCTTAAAAGAAGGGTTATAAGAAACTATATGAAACATAAGAAGGTTGATAGGTCTGCACTTAGTGTACCTTCTGAATATAATTAAGAATATACCTCCCAATGCCAAGAATAGTGAAAGGCATGGTTAAACGGTATGGAATAACTCTTTTTGCCATATCTATGAGAGTATATGGCCAGAAAGCTTGCTGGCTTCCTCGATATAATCTCGAGATAATAAACTGGTTGGGGTATTGGGTAAGCGGAGTGAGGGTTTGAGAACTAGTACACAAATATGCAAATATAAATGCAAATATCGATAAAAAGTTTACAACAAGAACTATTAACATTTCAAGTTAAGCCCTCTTATAATTTTTTTTGAAAAACCAGTCCCCAACAGAGTCAACAAAAAAATTGCAGGTGTTTGTTTTCGGTGGGGGAACGGTGCATCGGATATTTATTATTTTTAGAAGAATGTTCTTTTTTCTTTTTAAAATAAGAAAATCCAAGATATTCGAGCACGCTTTTAAGAAAAATGGAGTCACTACTTAGTTCTTGAGAAAAACTAAGAAAAACAAAAAGAAGGTTGCAGGTCTATTTAAAAAAAATTGTAACCAGAGAAAAAACGGGTTTGGGGGCTAAGGTACGAAAAGGGAAGGTGTTAGGCACCCTTTTTGCCCAGCCGTGGGGTTGGCCTCAACTTTGTCAATATTAATCCTTGTTGTAAATTTTTTAAAGGCAACATATATACAAAACATGAGATTAAACAGAGTTCAAACAAAAGCAAGCAAAGAAACAAAATCCTAACTATAATTCTTAGGGTCATTGTGGCATAGGGATTTAGGGGTCAAAAATAAGGAATTCAAAAGATATTTTAAAAAATATTTTAACACCTTGAAAATCAAATTTTAAAAATTCCATTTTTATTGAAAATAGAGTCGCCACTTAGTTTTTGAGAAAAAAACTAAGAAAAACAAAAATGGCTTATTGATCTTGAAAACGTTAACAAGAGAAAGAGGGTTCGGGAGTTAAGGTACGAATCGGGGAAGGTGTTAGGCACCCCGTTCGCCCAACCATAAGGTTGACCTCTACTAATCATCATTGGTTCTTTAATAGAATTTCTCAAATACATGCAAATAAAGAAAATAAAGGCAAAGAGAGAACATCCAAAATCAAATATGAAAAATACATAATATATGTACATAGAACACCAAATAAGACAAATGTCAAAAGAAAAATCCTAAGTCCTTAGACATGCAATTTCTAATTAAAAAATACATAGAGTACTCTCACATACAATTTTACCTAAGCTATCATGATTCAAATAAAAGAGCAAAAACATGCAAGAGATTATTAAAATTACCTAAATATGGATTGCTAACAAGAAATAAACTAAACTATCCTAAACATGGTTTCAAATAAAGAAACTAAAATATGCATATCACCAAAATATACTAAGCTACCATTAACATGATGAATATCTAAAAGAAATATTAACAAAAGATACATAAGAAATCTTATAAAAAAAATGTGCAAAGAAACTTGAAAAAGAGAAAAGGGGTTAAAAAAATACTAAAAAGGAAAACTAGTTATTCACATTTTATATTTTGAAAAGAGATAGGAGAAAATAATAAAAAAGAAAGAAAAGATTAAAAAAACAAAAAAAAAAAAACAAAAGAGAAGGAATTTGCATTTTTTAAAAATGTTGCTTAAGAACTTTTTTATGATTTTTGGATTTAATGAAAGAAAAAAAAGGATAAAATAAGTACTAAAAAAAGAAATTATACTAATATTGGGAGAAGGAAAAAGAAAATAAACGCTAGAAGAAATTAATACTAATGAAGAGATTTTAAGCTAACACTAAAAAGGAAAGAGAAGAAAAAAAAAGAAAAGAAATAGAACATTAAGAAAAAAAAATAAAACTATATTATAAGGAAAAGAAAATAAAACTACATTACAAAGAAAATAAAAAAGAAATAAAATGCTAAAAAGAAAAAAAAATTTCACTAAAAAGAAAAAAAAAAGAAAGTAAATACTAGAAAGAGAACATTAAACTAATGCTAAAAATAAAGAGGCATTAAAAAAATAAAATACAAAAGAAAATAATAAAGGAACTAATAATAAAGAAAAAAAGAAGAAAATAAGCACAATTATTTAATTAGAGGATATGAATGTAATATTGACAATTACATTCATATGATGTAAGTGTCTTGATTATAACAATTAACAATATTAATAAGTTGTCATTGCAAAAAATATTGGCACTAATTAATGAAAAAAAATAAAATGAAAATGTGCAAAGTGTGAGTGTGTAAACTAAGTAATTAAAATGATTAAATTACATGAAGTAAATTGAATAATAAACAAGACAAATCATAAACTAAAGAAATGCACGAATTGAATTTAAACTTAACCTGGTCACTCCACAAGAGAGGGAATGGAGTTAGAAGGACTGGGGATCCAAGCAAAGTACCTGGATCGCTAAGGAATCCTCAAGTCAGGGAATGTGCCTTGGTGGTCTAATCCTCGGGTGGTGATCCAAGCAAGGCTTCAATGTAAGCGTCGGAGGTTCGAATCTCGGTATTTCGGCAGGGCTCCGGCGTCGGGACTCGAAATTGCTCGGCAACTCGGCAGAGCTTCTCTCACTAAACCTCCCACTAATTTTTTATCCTTAAAAATGTACTAGAGGTATGGTATTTATAAAATTCTTTCACCAATGAGATGCTGGCACGTTCTGGGACACGTCAGGGTTTTTGGAGTTGGCGGCCGTCGAGTATAGACATGGCGGTCGCCACATCAGAACAAGCTTTCAGAAGGTTCTACTGGCGGTCGCCATAATACAAGTTGGCGGTCGCCATGTTTGAGTTGGCGGCCGCCATGTTGAAGGTGGAGGCCGCAATGTTGAAGTTGGAGGCCGCCATGTTGAAGCTGGAACCGCCATGTTGGAGTTGGAGGCCGCCATGTTGGAATTACTTGCGTAACAAGTTAGTGGTGGTTCGACATAATTTCATTAGTTTTGACGATTTTGACAATTGGGTTCAAATACCGAGCTTGAATAACTTCCTGAGGATCGAACTGAAGCACTATTCCAACTGTTTTCATCATTGGATTCACCTAAGATTAGGCGAGGTCAAATTGAAGTGTCTACAGTTGCCCCTCTTTGATATAACTTGCGTAGCAACGTGTGGAGCAAGTTATATCAAAGATCCAGAGACAACATCCGTTTGACCAGGTCGTCAATCTTAGGCCACAAACATACATGCATGCATATGATGTTGGTCGTACTCGAATTTTTATCGAGCTGCCTACGTACCCCTTTTGCTAGGGATCAGACCAGAACGTAGTTCCTGGGGCAAAATGCAAAGATGCAAGATAAGAAACACGATGCAGATGCTAACATGAACAAATGCTAACATGATGTAAATATGCATAGTGTAATGCAAACACGAGTTAGTTTAAGGTCGTGAAAAGGACCGAGTCAGTTTAGGGTTATGAGCAGGATCGACGAGTTAGTTTAGGGTCATGAGGAGGACCGAAGAGTCAATTTAGGGTCATGAAAAGGACCGAGGAGTCAGTTTAGGGTCATGAAGAGGACCAACGAGTCAATTTAAGGTCATGAGGAGGACCGACGAAAAAAATATCAAACTAATAGGTCGAGTTAAGACTTTAAAAATTCGGGATGAGGTGCGGGATAGAGTTATGACTTAGATTAGATTTATCGGAAGTAAGATTAAAAGTCAAGCTACGGCTTAAAGTAAATCTTATCAGAGAGATCGCAAATTAAATTTGGGATGAGGTGTGAGATAGAAATAATTGAAAGCCAAGTCAAGGCATAAAACTATCTTTACCGGGAGGGATAACCATGAATTAATAGGTCGAGTTAAGACCAAAAAATTCGGAATGAAAGCGGGATAAAAATAACAAAAAGTCAAGTTACGACTTAAAGTTAAATTTATCGAAAGAATAGACCACGAATTAATAGGTTGAGTTAAGACATAAAAATTCGGAATGAAACCAGGATAAAAATATCAAAAAGTCAAGTTACGACTTAAAGTTAAATTTATCGGAAGGATAGATCACAAATTAATAGGTCGAGTTAAGACCTAAAAATTCGGAATGAAAGCGGGATAAAAATAACAAAAAGTCAAGTTACGACTTAAAATTAAATTTATCGGAAGGATAGACCACAAATTAATAGGTCAAGTTAAGACCTAAAAATTTGGAATGAAAGCATAATAAAAATAACAAAAAGTCAAATTACGACTTAAAGTTAAATTTATCGGGAGAAAATCACGAATTAATAGGTCGAAGGACCTAAAAGCTCGGATGCCTAGCGCACTAGAGCTTGGAACATAGGATGCCTAGCACATTAGGGCTTGAGAAACCTAAGACGCCCTCTGGACTTAGGACCTAGACGTCTTATAGACTAGGGTTTAAAGAAAACCTAAGACACCTTTTGGACTTAGGACCTAGATGCCTTATGAACTAAAGTTTGGAGAAAACCTAAGACACCTTCTGGACTTAGGACCTAGACGCCTTATGAACTAGGGTTTGGAGAAAACCTAAGACACTTTCTGAACTTAGGACCTAGACGCCCTATGGACTAGGGTTTGAAGAAAACCTATGACACCTTCTGGACTTAGGACCTAGACGCCTTATGGACTAGGGTTTGGAGAAAACTTAAGACACCTTCTGGACTTAGGATCTAGACGCCTTATGGATTAGGGTTTGCAGAAAACCTAAGACACCTTCTGAACTTAGGACCTAGACGCCTTATGGACTAGGGTTTGGAAAAAACCTAAGACACCTTCTGGACTTAGGACCTAGACCCCTTATGGACTAGGGTTTGGAAAAAACTGAAAACCTAAGACACCTTATGGACTTAGGACGTAGACGACTTATGGACTAGGGTTTGAAGAAAACCTAAGACACCTTCTGGACTTAGGACCTAGACGCCTTATGAACTGGGATTTGAACAAAACCTAAGACACCTTATGGACTTAGGACCTAGATGCCTTATGAACTAGGGTTTCAAGAAAACCTAAGATACCTTCTGAACTTAGGACCTAGACGCCTTATGGACTAGGGTTTGAAGAAAATCGATGACACTTTCTGGACTTAGGGCCTAGACGCCTTATGGAATAGGGTTTGAAAAAAACCTAAGACACTTTCTGAACTTAGGACCTAGACACCTTATGGACTAGGGTTTAGCGAGAACCTAATGATCGTCACTCACACACGAGCCTGGGGTTAAAAGGATTTTCCTGGGGCACTAGGGCTTAGGGTACCTAGTCTTCTAGGGCTTGAAAGATTTACCTGGCGCACCAGGGCTTAGGGAACCTAAGGGTTGTCATACGAACCTAGAACCTAGACAACGCTTCGCATATGACTAGGATTTGAAAGAAGTTTGCCTGGCGCACTAGGGCTTGGATCAACGAACCATTGCTAGGGCAGCTACACAACTTTTAGGATTCTACAGGCTCATATTTATTTGCTTTGGTTTTGAAGAGTTATGCCCCACTATAGAGGCCATCATTCTTAATCTCGTCCCATGGGAGTTCATGCCAATGCACCCTTGTGGTCTGATTGGCCAAGAGGTTTCTTTCTTCATCCATGGGGAATCACTTAGGCACATATTCTAACCTACTGGTGCCCTTTTAGTTGCGATGCCGTTATGTTCTGTGCATCTATCTACTTGCCCAATGCCTTCTGGTTTCCTATGATGGCTGAGTTAGCACTATTTTGGTAGACATTGCTGATCAAATAAGGGCAGGGAAAGACTCCGTGCCCCTAGTTTTGACTGAGACCCTGATTGGTCTAGTGCTATCTACCAGGGTGTAATCACGTCTTTTGCCAGTAGTCCTCTGCTTTTCCTAGGTGAAACTCAAATTTCTCCATTTTTCGCTCTTCTCTCCTTTTGCTGATTTTTTTATTTCTCGATTTTTACCGCTCTTCTCTCCTTTTGCTGATTTCTCTCGAATTCTTACCTCTTTTTTCTCTTCTCAGATCTGGCTGATTGAGAAGGTAAATCTTCTGCAGAAATAGGGTTCGAAAGGGTACAGCGCTGTTGCCTTTGTCTGTTATCCTTTTTACTCGATATGTACTACCGATGTGGCTTGGAGACAGTATCTTTCTCCGGTGACTAGAAGAGACATCACTTGGCAATGCTCTTGGTGGCGGATCCCCTTTTATGACTTTGACCATTATGGAACATCTAAATGTCTTGTTGATTGGTCTACGGCTGTCCACTTTCTTCTATCCCCATCGGATCACAAGGTAGTTTGGTTGAGGTCAGATCATATTCCATAGCGTATAAGGTCGTATGTATTCATCTTCTCTTCAGGCCCCATTTCTGGTGCAGTATCAGGAGGCTTGACTATCTTGTTCACTAATGGAGATGCAGGAGCTATACCACACTGAGCTCCCTAAGGAGTACAAGGTGAGATTGGTACAAAAAAGAGAGAAGAAACCGAGAAGAGGGAGAAGAACAAGAAGCGAAGAGGAAGAAGATTTGAGGAACTTGCTTTGCTTTTAGAATTTTGTAGCTTTCTTTTTTTGTTAAGAGTTTGGGACTTGCGTGCCCGCCCTTTATTTTCAAAATCTTGTGATCGTAACTGAAATAATGAAAACTCCACATTTATCTGAAAAGGTTTCCAATTATTTAAAATTTTTCGATTCTTGCAATTAAACAATTTTATTATCAAAACTCAAAGATAAATTTGCATTGATCATTACTCGAATTCAAAGATAGCTAAAACAAAGAAGGTGACCGGACTTCTTTAGAGAAGCTGCCTACGATCCCAAAAAGTGGAATCACACCATAACGTAGTTCGGGTTCGATTTACTCTCGGGTATTAACACTCTCCTTTTGTGATGCCCCAACTTTTGCCAAAGTCACCCTTTCGGGTTTTTGGCCTTGCGGGCTGCTCTAACTTTTGCCTGAGCCACCTTTTCAATTTTCAACTCAGTGAACTTTTTATTTTATCTTTATTTTTCTCTCAAGGGTAGTATTTTTATTATTTTTTTTGAGCTGTTCCAAGTTGATTGGAGTGGAGAACGGGTTACCATCCAAATCCATGAAGATTACAGCACCACCGGTCATAATAGTCTTGATCAGATACGGCCTGGCCCAATTCGGCTTAAACTTGCCTCTTAGGTCGAAAATAAGAGTCTTGATTTCCTTAAGAGCCAAGTCACTTTCTCTCAGGTCCCGGGTTTAAAAATTTTTTGTTGAACGCTCGAGTTATCCTCCTTTGGTATCCTTATATGTGAAATAAGATTTGTAATCTTCTTTCATCGAATAAGAGAAGCACTTCCATTAAATTCTTCTGCCATTCTTCTGGGGTTGAGCCGCATTTTATACTTCTTGATTATTTCAAAGAATTTCTGCAACACTATGATATGGCCGTCTTGATCTTTTGGACTTCACAATCATATCATTTACATACACTTTGACTTCCTTGTGTATCATGTCATGCAACAAGGTAGTTGCAGCCCTTTGATAGGTTGACCCAGCATTCTTCAAATCGAATGGCGTCATGTCGTAACAGTAGGTGCCCCACAATGTAATAAATGTCATTTTTTTTGTCTTCAGGGTCCATTAAGATCTAATTGTACCCAAAGAAGCCATCTATAAATAATACAAGAGTGTGCCCCACTATGCTATCTACCAAGACGTCAATGTGCAGCAGTGGAAAGTCGTTCTTCAGACTAACCTTGTTGAGATTCCAAAAATCTACACAAACTCTGATGCGCCCATCTTTCTTCAAGACCAGCACAATATTGGCCACCTACTTTGGATACTCGGCTCCCATAAGGAATCCAGCGTTGATCTGCTTGGTGACTTCTTCTTTGATCTTCAGAGCCCATTCTGGTCGTATCCTTCTCAATTTCTATTTGACTGATTTGGCATCGGGATAGAAAGGGATATGGTATTGGATAATATCGGGATCAATTTCGGGCATATCCTCGTATGATCATGCAAAAATGTCTTTGAATTCTTTTAATAAAGTCATTAATTATTCACGTTCAACTGAAAATAAAGAAGAACCAATTTGGATAATTTGTGGGTTAATTTCATTATCTAGATTTATTGACAAAGTTTGTTCAATTATTAGTTGGGCACGCATTTCTTCTTCTCTTTTTTTTATTAAAGCTTTTAATTCTTTGGGGACATTCCCTTCGAATTGAAAATTATTAGAAAGCGTACAAAATAAATGAAGCAACGTAGAATAATCAGAACCTTCGTTTATTTCATTAATATCAAAGAGAGTAGGGATTACAAAATCGAAAGCAAAAGAAGAGGGTGCACAGACAGACGTGCCCTCGAACTCGACATCCAACTGATTAGAACAAAATAAAAACTTACAAAACTCCTACTTGAATCATGAAAAATATAAGAATTTAAAAATCAGCTATGACATTTGGTGCAGATGGAGGTAGAATGACCTTATTGTCAATGAGATCCTGAATGTCATGGCGAAGTTTCAGATAGTTGTCGGTTGGGTGTCCATGGCTTTGATGGTATGAGCAATATTGGGTGAGATCATAGCGTAGCGGTAAAGGATTAGGAGGCGGCATTGGATCAAGAAGCTTTATCAACCCTTTCTCAACAAGTCGATTCAGGGTTGTGGTCAGAGAGATATTAAGGGGAGTGAAAACTCTCCTTGGCGTTTTCGACTGTGACAGATGGTTGTTTCTAGGAGGAGGTGATGAAGGTGAAGCATTCAGTTGACCTGATTGGGGGTTTAGCAAATTCACCTCGTTAGAGTGAGATGCAGAGTTAGTGGAAGAGGTGGGATGGTTTTGGTTGTTGGATGAGTAAGGTCTTTTCGGCTTTTGGCTCAGCTCGACCTCCTCGATATCACCAGATTGGACTGCATCTTCTATCTCAACCCAAGCATCAAATAACTACTCGAATGTGGAGGGCGGCTGTGTGATCAAATAACGCTTCGGAGGAGATTGGAGATTCTTGACTAGAATCCTTACCTGTTCCTTTTCTGTTGGTCGATTTGTCATTTTAACTGCCTTTCCCCTCCACCTGGTCAGAAAGTCCACAAATGA
>JAUMHN010401046.1:0-15841 GCA_032360265.1 Heliamphora ciliata
TTTTAGGTCCCAATTTTGACCTCTTTGGTGTAGGCACTGCTACCTTTGCCAAACACCCCCACACTCTTAAGAATTTGTAGGTACACCTTTGACATTTCCACAATTCATAAGGTGTCTTATTCGTCTTCTTGTGTTGTATCTTATTAGGAATATAATTAGCTAAAAGAACAGCTTTCTCCCACAAGTTCTGAGGTAGTCAAGAACTAATCAACATAGCATTCATCATATCCTCAAATGTTCTATTCTTCCGTTCAGCAACACCATTTAATAGGGTGTAGTGGTTTGATGAATTATGCCATACTGTGAATAGAATTCACCAAAAGGCGATTCATAATCACCATCTCTATCGCTCCTTAGAGCTTTGATCTTCTTTCCAAGTTGATTTTCAACTTCATTCTTATAATATATAAACATTTTCAAGGTTTTGTCCTTACTTCTAAGCAAATAGATGTAGCAGTACCTAGTGCTATCATCAATAAAAGTAACAAAATATTTTTTACCACCTCTTGTTTGAATTGATTTAAAATCACAAATATCACTGTGAATTAAATTTAGAGGTTCTGTATTCTTTTTAATAGAATGACAAGTAGCCTTAGTTAATTTTGCCTCTACACAAATCTCACATTTGTGATTCAGATTAATATCAAATTTAGGCAAGCAATTATTGTTAATTAATCTACGCAGAGAATTATAATTAGCATGTCCTAATCTACCATGCCATAAAAAGGACTCAACAATATAAGCAGAAGATGTGTTATTCTTATTCATAGTAATAGGAGGTTTTGATACAACAACCATTATATTCAATTTGGAATGACCGTCTGACTGATACCCCTTACCCACAAACAACCCACCTTTTGTGAGTACAAATTTATCAGACTCAAACACTAGCCTAAACCCATTATTGCTCAACAAAGACCCAAAAATTAGATTCTTGCGAATGTCTGGCACATACAGCACGTTTTTTAGCGTGATTTCTTTTTCGAAGTCATCTTCAAAATAACCCTTCCATGTTCTTCCACATTGGAGGTAGAAGAGTTCCCCATGTACAACTGTTCTTCATCTATCGCCAGATAGGTTGAGAACATCCTTCGATCTGAACAAATGTAGTGAGTAGCTCTAGTGTCCACCCACCATTCTCTAGGATTTTCAACCAGGTTTGTTTGAGACACAACGATGGAAAGATTGATGTCATCCACCCCAGTAGAAAGGTTATCCACTTCGGTCATGTTGGCTTGGGCATTCTTCTTACTCTTACTGCGATAGTCTTTTGCTCGATACCCGAGCTTATCACAGATGTGACACTTGCCCTTGAATTTGAGTCTCTTGGTGTAACACCCTGCTCCCGGAAGGCACCAAACCTGTCCAAAGGGATGTGATCTTGCCACGGATCGGCGGCTAAAGAGAAAGACAGGAGATACTGATATTAAGAGACCAAACAAGAACTTCTAATCAGCCACAATCCTTAAAATCAAAAGGGGTAAATATGAGTCACTAGGGATTTGCCATCCCAAGGGCAAACACTACTTCTAAAACATCAAAAACATTCAGGTCTTATACATGAAGTTCTGCCAAAACTAAGAACTAAACAAAAGAAAACTGACCAAAATGATTCCCAACACCATATCCAAAACTACTCGACGACACCTGTGGTGGACCAACTCCTAGCTGTTCTTGGTATCTGTAACCACAAAGGTTATAGGAGAGCGCACTTAGCATTATCATAAATAGAAAGGACAATTACTTAGTTAAGAATGACTGAAAACTCTTTCTAAAAACAGTTCATCATATTTTCCACAAAAAACATAGAAACTGATGCATTTGCTTGAAAATGAAAACATCACAGATTATACAAAACCATCTCAGTACTGCAAATAGAAATATGTTCCTAGTTCAACCGCCACAATTAAAAGATGAAAACCACATTTCTCTAAACTAGACCCAAAAAAAAGACCTAAATCTCAACAGTGTCCAAGTAGTCATCAACCTCACGAATGGGAGTTTCGACGGTACCGTAATCTTAATTCGCAGTGCTTGGATAGTAACGTGATGGAATGAGGGCCACTCTCTATCAAGCATGAGTGGTATGTGCTAAAACTTGGGACTCAGCCCAAAAGCCTTGGAGGTAAAAACCCCCCACTTAATGGAAAACCTCCCCAATAGGGACAAATGGAAAACCCATAGTTGGGTAACCTCCATCATAACGAGATATAAAGGGTCAAAAATTCTTGTAACTTGGCACTTTGAAACAACCACACAACATTAACCATACTTTTATAATATCATCATGCTTATTCAAAATATCATGGATAGCACACTTGAATTAAAACATCATAGCCTTTAAAAATAACAGGTTCATGTGATCATCAAAACTGGTCTTAGTTCAAAACATTTGCTTCAAAGCATTTTCAAACATCATTTACTTAAACTCAAGTTCAAGATAATGGCTAAACACTCTCACCTTATCTTATATGCGTACGAACCAAGCCTTTGTCAACGAGATAAACTTGCTCATCGGGTAACAAAACTTCTATACCTAGCAAGTAAACATGACTTTACGGTCAATACGGAGTTCTACCCCTCTTAGAACGTGAAGTACTAAAATAATTCAGACCGTTGAATGTTTTCTTAATTTTTGGGCCCATGGTTACTTTCTTTTTAGGTTTAAGGATTACTACTTACTTGCCCAATCTTTCACTTGTTTAAGGATTTAACTTAACCATTTATTACTATCTTCTAATCATTAATTTTTAAAGTACCGCAACATTTTGAGGTACTTAGACTTGGAGTTGGATTATGATTTTTGGTGACAATTTAAATTAAAATATTCTCTACAATCTTTATGTTTAACACCAAGGCCAAAACCTAAGGCAACTAGGTGAAAAACTTGACGCAATCAAAAATGGTTCAGCACTTGCCAGACAAAAAGGGTCGATACAAAATAGAAAAGGATCGACACAAAAATATTGCAGATAGCTTACCAGACAAAAAGGGTCGACACAAAATGTAAAAAGGGTTGACATAAATCAACCGAGACTTTCTGTAAATTTTTTAGTCGACATCAAAACAAAAAGGGTCGATAAGGTTTTTAAGGTATCAAATCAAGTCCCAATGAGCCCATTTTTGGATATGTTCTATTTGAACATATCCCCTACAATATTCATGTAGACCAATTTTGGATTAGGTCACTAATAATTGGGGTTTTAGGCTACACAAAAATATATGACAGAGGTGTCCTTTGAGGGCTAAAACATAATAGAGAGTTGTAGAGGGGTTTTGACCAATAAAACCTCAATTGATTGGGCTCAATTTTGGTCGGTAGCTAGATATACATGTTATCTACAATGTTTATGTTTTGACAGAAGCTCATATCTCATTTTAAATTAGGGTGTTTAGGTCTGCAATGTTAACCGGTCTAAAACCGACACACTTTAGTAGAAATTCAATATCTTGAGTTCTACTCACTCAAATAAGTTCAAAACAAATTTTTATGAAATATAACACAAACATCTAGGTTTGGACATAAAGAACACACTTATAGAATTTTTCTAAAATTAGTTATGATCCCCCAACAATCAGGGTAGAGAGCTCAAATCCCTCAAAACTTAGGCCTATCTTGATTTTACCCTCTTAACGTCACGTGTGTAAGTTTTTGGCCCATTCTCTTTGTATAAATGTGTTCAATTTTATTATATTAATGTTCTAGAGATTATAGAAGTCATGGAACCGATGGTAAAACTTATACCAACTCACAAACTCAACATTCAAATCCAATAGTCCCAAAAGTCCAACCATGACGCCTTTACTTTTGAGTTTTCGATTTTTGATCTTAAATTTGTGTTTGAAAATAATGAAAAAGGTATTTGATGTCACAGTTAATTATGTAATTTGTGCCCCTTGTAATCATGTAATTTGTTTCTTTTTTATGTCACAGTTAATTACCAAAAAAAAGAGGTATTTGATATGTATAAAATCAGAAGTGTTTGGGCCTTGAATACCTTGCTTAGAAGTTGTTTCTTAGTCATGGAAGGCCTACGACTTAGCTTTCAAGTTCCATGGATTCTCCTAACTTGATGCTTCTTCCTTATCTCTTTCTTCTTCCTTCTCTCTCTCTCTCTCTCTCTCTCTCTCTCTCTCTCTCTCTCTCTCTCTCTCTCTCTCTCTCTCTCTCTCCCCTCTTCTCTCATTATGGCCGAAAATCAAGAGAAATGGGTGGGTTGGGTCCCTTTTTATAACCAAAGTTAGTGGAGGAGGCTTACCTAGGAAGCTTCCTTAACCATGGGTTAGTTTAATTTACCTTAGTTACTTTAAACTAACTTGGGTTCATGAAACTTGGTCACCAAGTTTTGGCACATTCTCCTAGGTCTAGCCACTTGAGTATATTAACTTAGAACATTCTCCTAGGTTTAGCCACTTGAGTATATATATATATATATATATATAATTTTCTTTATTTAATTATAAAATTCGGTTATTTTCACATAGGTTCGTTTCTTAACCTTTCGAGCTTAACTCTCGTCTTAAACAACATGGACTTATGACTTTGAATTCTTATCCTCAATATTAGGATTTTTATATATGCTTGTGTGGTTCCCACTCTATCCCGGGTCTTGGGATCGAAAAGGTTAAACGGTCTTCTTACTGAACTTTGGTTTGAGACTTTGTTTCTTTCAAGATGTTCTTCCTTTTCTATTCGTATTCTTGAGTTCGGGTTATTACACTTGGAGTCCCCGCCTTTGTCACCAACATGCTTTCTCTTTTTGTTGTTGACCTTAGGCACCTGTTCCACAACATTTGCCTTGGACTCCATTCTGGTCTTCTTCTCAGACTTGCGGTTGTCTTCCTTGATCCTCAATCTGACAATCAGTTCTTCCAGTTTCATCTCCTTGGGCTTATGCTTCAAGTAATTCTTGAAATCTTTCCAGCCATGTGGTAATTTTTTAATTATAGCAGCAACCTGAAAAGATTCACTTAGATGCATACCTTCTACATGAATATCATGCAGCATAAGTTGGAGATCCTGAACTTGTCCAATGACTGGCATGGAATCCACCATCTTATAATCCTAAAATTTACCGACGATGAATTTCTTCGCACCGACATTCTCTGTCTTATATTTGCGCTCCAAGGATTCCCACAGTTCCTTTACTATCTTGACTGGATTATACACGTTGTACAGTGTGTTGTCCAATTCATTGAGGATATAATTTCAGCACAAGAAGTCATCATGTTTTCATACATCCACAGCAGCAACCGCTTGTCGGTCAGTTTCACCTTCAGTTAATGCCAGAGCAGCCTCACATAGGAATCTAGCAAGATTGAGTGTAGTCAGATAGAACAACATTTTCTATTGCCATTTTTTAAATTCAGTTCCATTGAACTTTTTTGTCTTTTTCCCGTGATTCACCGGGACTGTTGTAGTGACAGCCGGTATCACTGAAGGTGCAACCGGAATAGGGGTAGAGGTAACAGAAGTAGTAATAGCAGTAGCTTCAATATTTTCATATGCCATATTTAATAAACTGTTATAACAGAACAACACAAATATAGTTGTTTTAGAAGCCCAAAAAAAGAATTTATTTTTCCTTTAAAAAATGTAGTAAAATTGCAAATAAACTTTTTATTTTTTCTGAAGCTGGAAAAATCTGTACAATGCAGATTTATTTGCAAAAAACTATTTTATACCACAAGCTACAAATAATTTCAACACAAATAAATACTGAACTTAATAAACAGTATTTAATTTGTAAGATTTGTAATTAATCTATAGAATTAAGTACACTAGAAAAATTTCTAAATTTAATAAACTGTACTTAAAAAATAAAACAGAATATAATTTGTCTAACAATTTTAGAAAACTAATCAATTTGTGCTATAGAATATAAAATCAGATTAAAAGAAAAGCATTTCGTCTTAAGATTGTTGGCATAATAGGTAACTAAACAATCTGATTTATACAAACTAAAAGTGTAGAAAATTAAAACTGAACAGATAATAAACTGTATGAACATAAATTAAATCACTGCAGGAAAATAAAGAACGAACAGAATATGAAAATAGTAACTGAACCGAAACTAGAAATACAGAATTTGAAGAACCTGTTATAGTAGGGTAATACTGAAAAGGTTGATTGAGACTCGTGTTTGACACGATCTCCTTAAGACGAAATTGCCCTCACTACGGTGCTTTGATTTGACAGCAAACGCCTCACAGGATATGTTACGCCCCAAACTCCGGGTCACGCAAAAATTCTACGAACAACCACCAAAATTACCCAAACAAAAAGGGATGAAAACCATCAAGCCAAAATGAGGCTAAAACCTTTGTAAAAATGTACTACCAAGAGTTTATTTAATTTAAAAGAGTAGCCCAAGAGACTACGATTACGGCGCCAAGCCGAAAAAATAAAATATACAATTTGAGTAAAGAAAATCTTTTAAAAAGATGTGTAAACCATTCTAAAATTTTCCTCGAAGCACAAGAGTTTTGAATGAAGCATAAATCATTTGAAAACCCATTTTTTAAACCATTGAACCAAGCAATGAAATACATAGTAAAAAACTACAAAAAAACAACAGCCAATCCATGGTTCTCTCAAAAGCAATAAATCATGCATACATCGGCACCACGGCCATAAGAAAAATACATATGCTTTACAACATGTTACATCCAAACATGAAACATATACAAAAAGTATAAACTACCTATGAAGACAAAACTAAAGTCTCATCATCAGCCACTTTCGGGCACCTTAAGATCAACCTACAGGACCACGTTTACGTAAAAAGGGTTTTAACAAAATCTCACAACGTGAGCCGAAACCCAATAGAAACAGTCTATAAAATCATAAAGCAGGATATGCAATCACATAGCATAAAGTTAACTCAATCACATGAGCATCAAAACGGTTTTATTTCATAAAATCCCAAGTTTTCCATCAGACTTACACGAGTCTCAAAATGGTTTTCCATCCTCAAAACCAAGCATTTCAACAATGCAACAATGTTTCACAATTAAAGAAAAATTATAATCAAAACGATATTTTTTACTCGGAACACAGCCGAGAAAACACGCACACACGCACGCACACATAGCAGGGTTTATATGCACGTCGTACTCTTTTACGGTCTTTCACCGTGGGATAATACTAACTTAATCGCAGATTCTTCGCAGTCTTTCGCCGCGGGACAATCGCTTGCCCTAATATGCAATTCTTAGCAGTCATTCACCGCAGGACAATCACTTGCCCCAATATACAATTCTTTGCAGTCTTTTACTGCAGAACAATTATTTGCCCCAATATGCAACTTTTCGATCTCTCACCGTGGAGCAACTCATGCCCAAACTTGCTCGATCCTTAGATCTCAAAATCGGTCCTTTTTTATTATCACATCAAAATATATACGCCCGAGTCCAACCCAAAAGATTCCTCTCGCCAAACCCATAGCTTAACAATGAAAACATTTAAATAGTTCTACATTAAACATGGATAAAGATTCAATGGCCAACTACCACATCATCTATCAAACATGGAGATCAAACAACATTTTAAAGCGTTCTCAAAATATTTTCCCCCGTTTCTAAAAAAACGTTTCAAATCTGAAACTCAACCCCAAGGGTTAGCTCCAAACCTCCAAAACACGGGTTTTCAAGATTTTCACACATCCTCCATTTTCAAAACTACCTTTTTGAAAACCATGAGCATCCACAATTCCATATCATGTAATAAATCAAGAAAAGCGCAAAATATACTTTTTATCCGAACAAACAAGGTTTAAACATAAAACATGACATTTAAAGCATTTTCAACCGGTGAAAAAGTATACAACTGCACGTAGCACCCTTTAAAGACAACATAATCTAGGATCCTATTTCGTTGAGCTAAAAGCTCAACATCTCGAAAATTAAACCTCGACAAAACGAGATTCTGTCCAAATGAACGCGAAGCCCCTGGCACCAACATCAAGGATCCGCTATTAGATCGCTGAACATTTAGCCCCGGGCCCATTAAAATCTAGAGAGAAGGCAGAGGTTATATGAGAGAGAAACCTAATCTGAAAAAAAATATCTCAAAATATTCTCCAAACACTGATATTTCTAAGCCACGCCCAAAATATCTCAGGTCAGTCGACTGAACCCTCCAAGTCAGTCGACTGAATTGCTACTGGAATCATAAAAAGTCTCCACCGCCACAGGTCAGTCGACTGACCACCAACCCTCAGCCGACTGGACCACACCCGAGAGAATTCAGTCTACTGAATTCACCCTTTCAGTCGACTAACTTGCCACTATCTAGCCAACACATGGAAAAATTCTCCAAGATACTTTACCAAGGTCCAGAGTTAATTCCAACTCCCCATTAGTACTTAAATCATTTCCAAAATGAAACAGGTCGGGTTCTCACAACTCTCCCCATCTTAAAAGAATTTCGTTCCCAAAATTCAACACTAAAACTCAAGCCAAACACCATCCCACAACCATCAGTAATCTCTGATGCAAACCCAGCAACACTATACAACAGCAAAAATGTCCCAGCAACTGAAACCCAAAAACTGTTATCACACAAGGTAAACATGACTTGAAGATTCGCGATCTCCACATACACTGTCCGCACTGGCAAGTCCTACTGACATCGCTATTATCCATGAAACATCCATAAAACGTCGGATCAAAATCTAACTCACACTGCCACACTTCGAAACATAACTCTCATCGAACACAAACCACTCTGGCAATAAATGCATCACATGAGACCAATCCAGCATAGAACTTGATCTCAAACACTCTCTACTCTAGAACATAGAGACTACCACCCTGTTCTTACTACCACATACTGGCTCACTCACACCTCATCATGCACATCAAGGACTATCTTCACGAGTCCAAGCACACGACGTCAAATTCTGACATTGATCACACGAAGTCACATGCTCCACGCACCAACTTTACTCAAGTTCTGACGATCACCAGACGACCATCGACTTTGATACCACATCATTACCCAGCAGATGCTAACAATGCCATCATTGTCACGACCCATTTTCATATATGGTGTCCGTGACCGGTCAATGAGTCAAATCTACCCGAGACCTCTTTTTTTTACTTTCACATTTTAATTTAAACATAACTTTTATCGATTATAAACAAAAGAGACATTCATTCTTTTCTATTAAAAGAATAATTTTTATTTATCAAACAACTCCCAGAGCTGCTACATGTGTACATACACATAGTTTGTTCACAAAACCTTTCATAGTGCATTTTACAGAACATGTACAAGCAAAATATGGTGACTTCCAGCAACTTCAACTCTACTATGCGTGACCTGAAATATTAAGATGCAACATCCGTTAGTAAAGCTAGTGTAAAATCATAAATATCTGAAGTACTAACAATTTAACTATTTGGGAATAAGTTCTAACAGTCGACCAGCATTTAGTAGAGAGCGACCCCACAATAATATATATTGGATATGATCATTCCTTAGCCATCTGGCCATGGATCCACCCTTATTACATCACCTCGCTAGTACGTTTAACGTCCCCCAGCGGCCAATACGCCGTTCCAACAAACATTCCCACAATTCCGTCAATTCCACAATCAATCCGTCAATTCCAATATTTCATACCGAATATTAATAGAAAACAGAAATTAATTCAGATATCAGATGACTCACCTTAATTATGCTGATTAACCTGTGTTTTACTCGTGCCCTATTTGATCTACACAAGAAAATAAACATTAATTATTATTTTATCAATCTTTATTTAAATCTTATAATTTGTTTTTATTTTTATATTTAACTCAAATAAAATATTAAAATAATTTTTCTCACATAAAATATTTAACTTTATAATTTAATAATTTAATTTATTTAAGAAAATCTTTTTATATTAAATTTTGTATAAAATCATTATCTTATTTTAACTAATTATTTAACTATTATTATTATTATTATTATTATTATTATTATAACTAGAATTTGAAAACTGTTTCTTCTTCTCCTTTGTTTCTTTTCTTTTCTTTTCTTTTTTATATATTATAAAGAATAACTCGACATTTTGAATTTACCAGAGTAATTTATTTGTGATCGAAACCGTTTATTAGTGGCATTAGGTTGTCAATAGGGTAATGAATGTTGGTAATAACATGTATGATGATAACCGTGTTCTTATAGATAACAAAAATAATAATAATTAAATAAAAGTGACAGTAACTATTTTATTCGGGTTCAGGTTCACCGGAAAAGGATTTCAATGATCATAATCGTTCACTAGCGGCATTAAGCCGTTAAAAGGGTAGTAAACGTTGTTAATCAGAAAATAATACTGTATACAGTGATGATCATTTGTACACAGATTATGAAAATAAAGTTTATTTAAAGGTAACGACAACCATGACTGTTTCATGGTGGTTTAAAAGGTTCAGGGTGGTCGGCGGGGGTCCTAGCGGTGGCGCCGGTGGTGATTGTGGTGGCCGGTGGTGGCTGTGATGAATAAAAGAAGAAAAACGGGAGATATATATATAACCGAGAGTAAGAGAGAGGGTGGCCGGAGTTGATAACGGCGGCGAGGGTTGTCGGTGGTCGTGATGGTGGTGGTCGACGGCGTCAGGCGTGGTCGGCGACAACGGTGGCTCCGGCGACGTCGAGCTCGGCGTGTTGCACGGTGAGGCGTTGCGCGGTGGTGGCGACGGCTTGGTCGTGGTTCACTGTATGAGAGTTTTGTATATATGTATATGGATGATATGTTGTATATTATATATATATATATATATATATATATGATCCTTGGCGGCAAACGTCTGAGCTTACTCATCTCACGGCAAATTTTAGTTTTGACGCGTTGCGACACGGGGTAACTTTTGGTGTTTTTGTATTTTTTTTAAAATTTATTTTTGCATCAATTTAAAATTTTTAATGTAAAATTTTATATTCAGAAAAATTCACAAAATTTAATATAAATTTTTAATGTCGATTCAGGAATTTTCTTATCGTTAGAATTTTAATAGCTTGTTCCTAAATATAAGTTTTAAACCTTTACGTGTATCGAATTTTAACGCCTTTTTTAAAGCTTTTTCAATTAACTTTTTATTTATAAGATTTTATCAGGAATTATATTTTAAGAATATCGGCTAATTATTTTTATTTTTCTTCCGTAATTTAAATACTGAATTATACATTCTTCTCCCTTAAGAAGTTTGGTCCTCCAAACTTAACACAAGTCGGGTTGAGAAAAACGTACCTCACTCGAAAAGTTTGGGATACCTAGTCTTCAGGTCATCTTCTTTTTCCCACGTTGCTTCTCTCTCTGAGTGATTTCCCGACCAGACCTTAACGAGAGGTATAACTTTATTACGTAGTCTCCTTTCTTGGCGATCCAATATGCACACCGGCCATTCTTTATAGCTTAGATTTTGATCGATGGTTACTGGTGGTTGAATTAGGATGTGGGAAGATTCAGCAATATATCTTCTTAACATGGAGACGTGAAAAACATTGTGGATCTGTGCAAACTCTGATGGTAAAGCTAATCGATATGCCACAGGTCCTACTTTCTCAAGAATTTGAAACGGACCGATATAACGAGGATTTAACTTGCCTTTCCGTCTAAATCGAAATACACCTTTTGTCGAGGATATCTTCAAAAATATTTTGTCTCCTTCTTGAAACTGCAACTCTCGTCGATTATCGTCGACGTAACTCTTTTGACGATCCTGCGCAATCTTAAGGCGTTCTCGTACTAAACAAACTTTCTCGGTTGTTTCTTGAACAAGTTCTAGCCTGATAAGACATTCTTCTTCTGTCTCTGTCTAGCATGTAGGAGTTCTACATCTACGCCCATAGAATGCTTCAAAAGGAGCCATCCCTATACTGGCTTGAAAACTATTATTGTATGTAAATTCAACAAGAAGTAAATATTCATCCTAGCTACCTTGAAAATCCATACTACAGGCTCGCAACATATCTTCTAGTGTCTGAATGGTTCGTTCTGACTGTCCATCGGTCTGCGGATGAAAAGCTGTACTAAGGTGTACTTTGGTTCCCATTGCCTTCTGAAAACTATTCAAAAAATGTGAAACGAATCTTGAATCACGGTCAGAAACAATAGACATTGGAACTCTATGTAAACGCACTATCTCTCGTAGTACAACTTAGCTAAATGATAAATCATGTGCGTAGTCTTAACAGGTAGAAAATGTGCAGTTTTGGTAAGTCTTTCAACAATAACCCAAATAGAATTATGGTTCTTAGACGTTCGAGGCAGACCAACTACAAAATCCATTGTGATATGCTCCTATTTCCATTCTAGAATTGATAAAGGTTGTAGAAGACCAGCCGGCTTTCGTCGTTCCGCTTTAATTTTTTGACATCATAAGCATTTGCTGACGTTGTCTGCCACTTCCCTCTTCATTCCCACCCACCAATACGCTTTACGTAAATCTTGGTACATCTTCATTAAACCCGGGTGTATCCCAAATCTCGAATTGTGATTTCCATCTAGAATTCGCAGCTTGATGTCAAATATGTCGGGAACGCACGCTCGATTTCGAAATTTCAGCACACCATCTGAGATCTAAAAATCTGAGTCTGGGGTTACCCTAACTCGTTCATATACTTTCTCTAATTTAGGATAATCTTGTTGTTGACGCTTCACTTCTTCTAAGATTGTCGATTGGATAGTAATTGCTGTACATAATGATGTAGCGTCTCCTGTGATTATATTCAGCTCTGACTACTCCGCGCCTTCTAGTGACAAAAGATGTTGAGTCACCAAAATGTTCAAAGTTCCAATTGCCTATCGACTTAGCACGTCTGCCACAATGTTCGCTTTTCCTGGATGGTACTGAATATTAATATCGTAATCTTTCATCAATTCTAACTAACGTCGTTGCCTCAGGTTCAGTTCTTTTTGAGAAAGGATGTATTTCAAACTCTTGTGGTCCGTATAGACATCACAAGGAACTCCATAAAGTTAATGACGCCAAATCTTAAGTGCAAAAATAATTGCTGCTAACTCCAAGTCATGTGTTGGGTAGTTCTTCTCGTGAGATTTTAGTTGTCGAGGGGCGTAAGCTATGACTCTACCATTCTGCATAAGAACACATTCTAGTCCTTACCGTGACGCATCACTATAGATTGAAAATCCTTCTGTACTTTTTGGTAGAGCAAGAATAGGAGCTGTTGCCAATCTTCTTTTCAATTCTTGAAAACTTTTTTTCCGTCTTTCATTTCATATAAAAGGTTCTCCTTTCCTAGTCAATTCTGTTAAAAGTACGGCAATCTTTGAAAACTTTTGTACGAACTTACGATAATATCTAGCTAATCCAAGGAAACTTCTTACTTTCGTTACTGTCGTAGGTATTGGCCAATCTATAATTGCGGAGATCTTCTGAGGGTCGACAGAAATACCTTCACTTCGGATCACATGTCCTAAAAATATTACTTCTTTTAGCCAGAACTCACATTTCTTCAATTTCGCATATAACTTGTGGTCTTTTAATGTCTACAACACCTTTCGTAAATGATTCGCATGATCTTCTTTGTTTTTAAAATAGACCAAAATATCATCAATGAATACAATCACAAATTAATCTAAAAATTCTTTGAAAACCTGATTCATTAGATCCATAAAAGCAGTAGGTACGTTCGTCACTCCAAAAAGCATAACCAAAAAATTCATAATGTCCATAATGCGTCCTAAATGCTGTCTTCTCGATATCTTTTTTTTTCACCTTTAACTGATGATAGCCGGACCGAAGATCAATTTTAGAGAAAACACTCGCCCCTTGCAATTGATCAAATAAGTCATCGATTCGTGGTAAGGGATACTTATTCTTAAAAGTAACTTTGTTTAACTCCCGATAATCAATACATAACCTCATAGTTTCATCTTTCTTTTTCACGAACAGCACCGGAGCTCCCCACGGGGACATACATACTAGGTCGAATAAAACCTTTGTCTAGCAACTCTTGCAATTGTGTCTTCAGTTCTTTCAATTCTGCGGGGGCCATGCGATACGGGGTCTTATAAATGGGCTGGGTTCCAGGAATAACATCGATAGAAAATTCGATTTCTCGATCTACAAGCATATCAGGTAAATCTTCAGGAAAAACTTCATGAAACTCGCAAATCACCGGGATTTTGGATAAACCTGAACTTTTAGGTGTATCTTGTGTCACACAGCAAAGATATCCTTGACACCATTTTTGAATCAGTTTATGAGCTCGAGTCACCAATATAAAAAGAGAAGACGAAGAAACCTTTAACCCCTTGAAACGAAACTCTCCTTGTGGGGTATAAAAATTAACACATTTGGTAGCACAATTTATATTAGCATGGTGAGATGCAAGCCAGTCCATACCCAGGATAGTGTCAAAATGTCCCATCCTAATAGGAATTCGATTAACTGACAACTGCACATCGTTAAGAATTACTTCACAATCCTTATACACCACCGAGCAAACTACTCCCCCGGCTTAAAGGTTGGGATACTAGTAATTCATACCCTAAGAGTTCCGGAGTTTTTGGCAATTTTTTACCAAATTCAGAAGATATAAAAGATTGAGTGAAACCGGAATCAAATAATACATAAGTAGGTAAGGAACAAATGAATAAGTTACTTGCAACGACTTCATCCATGTTTTGAGGATCACCAGCAACCAGCGCGAACATTTGACCTTACCTCTCATTATTACTATTCTCTTGTATTCCGGGTGGTCTCCTTGTACTTCCCATTCCTGGAGTCTGGGTTGAATTTTCTTTCCTAGTATTGTCTGCTAAAAGTCTTAGACAATTTCTCTGAATATGTCCCACTGCACAACAATTGAAACGTCTATTCGTTGCTAGCCAACAAGCTCCGAAATGTTCTTTCCCACAAGTCGTACAAACAGGTTTCTGATCCCTTTTTGGTGCCGCTCCTAAATTTTCCTTTTTCTGATTCTCCCTTCTTAGACTTCTCGTTTCTATTGCTGGTCTTTTTCGATTCTCGAAGAACTTCTTACTTTCATTAACTTCTTGTTCCACCAACATCGCTCGATCTACAACATCTGCATGGCTCGGCAACCGCAAAGGCCTAATCATCTTTCGTATTTCAGGCCATAATCCATCCTCAAACTTTTGTGCCTTCATATGCTCCGTGTGGATCATATGCGGAGCATACTCTGCCAAATTTGTAAATTCCGCTTCATATTCAGAGACGATCATCCCTCCTTTTTGCTTTAGTTGTTGAAATTCAGTGCATTTCGCATCTCGTATCGATTAGGAAAAATACTTCTCTCGAAAACAAATCAAGAATCGTTCCCATTCCATACCAAGTTCACTTTGTCTCTTCAGGTTCCACCATCGTCGGGCTTCTCCTTCCAACTGATACGTTGCAAAGTTCACTTTTTGAGTTTCTGAACATGGTACTACTTCGAAAATCTTTTCCATAGCAGCTAGCCACTCATTAGCCTTCACAGGATCTAAACCTCCTTGGTAAGATGGCGGCTTCATCTTTAAGAATTCTCTAATATTTGACCCTTCGAACTAGTTGTAAGGCCTATCAACGTTTGGAGTTTCCGGTGCATTTACAGGTGGATCATTAGGGACTAGGTTTTTGAGGATTCAAGTTTTGAGGTTGATTTTGTTCTAATCCATAGGTCATTGTTCGCATCTCTTCCATCTGATTGTTGACTCTCGTTATGAATTCATCTAAATTTTCATTACACATTGTATTCCGAGTTTTCACCATGATTACGAATCTATATTATAACAAAATTATTCTACTATTAGATCTATACAACAAACATTACATGACAGCAATTAAAAGTGATAGAGAAAGATAGAGAAATATAACAAAA
>JAUMHN010401056.1:0-15839 GCA_032360265.1 Heliamphora ciliata
TCGGTGGATCCATCATGAGGAGTGGAAGGGCAGGGCTCATGCAACACAAACCTATAGTCGTCAAAAGCTAACACAATATCGAGGTTTTGTTTCCATGTGATAAAATTTGGTCCAGTTAATTTATGTTCCTTGAGTATTGCCGCAAGTGGATTGAAAGATTCCATTATTAAAACCTGAGAAACATAAGAGAAAACTTTTTGATCTTGGTTTTTATTCTTAGGGTTGTTTATAGAGATGGATTGAGAGGTATTTTATGAGAAAATGGCAGAGGGTTTAAGAAGTTTACTTACTTGTTTGATGCTCTTAGTTATAGAAGGATGCATGGACTTAGCTTCCTTGCTTCTTCTTCCTCCTTCTTTCTCCTTTTTCTCTCAAACTCTTGAAGAACACTTGAGCTCACAAATCTGGTCTCTCTCTCTCTAGTATTGCCAACAATGTAGAGGAGAAGGGAGGTGTTTGGTTGTATTTTATAAGCCAGGAGTTGGTGGGTTCCATAATTTTGGTGTAAGACTTTTTCCTAATTTTTTAAAATTCCATTGGTTGCATGGGGTGGTTTGGTCTATTTGAGAGATATATATTTAGATCATGGCAGGTGAGATTCAGCTAGGGCTGTTTGGGAAAGTACAAAATCTGATTCTGCATTAATGTGGGGTTTAAATTGTATTTTAGTACCATTTTGTGCAAAAAAATACAAAAAAATATTAATTTTGTGTACCTTTTTGGTGTCTTATCCTACTAAGACCTATTATTTTAGTGTGCTTATAATTTATTTAGTCTTTTCATGAATTATTATAATTTTTATAGTAATTAATTAAATAGGTATAGGTTTTTAAATCAATTTAAGCTAGTTTGACAAGAATTAACTTTTTGACTTATTTATTGTGTGAAAACTTTAAATAATGATTTGTTTGTTTTTGCTTACCTATATTAATATATTATTATGTATATTACTTGTATAAAAAGTCTTAGGTCATAATAATGCTTAATTTATACAATTTTTTCTCATTTTTGAGCTTAAAAAGGTAAAAAGTAACTTTTTGTGCATAATTCCCAAGGTGGCCGGCCATGCAAGGGTATTTTTGTTATTTTTGTTGCTATTTTGTCTTTTGTTATTTAATTGTATCTAAATATCTGAATTTGGGTGTCTATGTGTTAAAACTTATATGTTTAAGATTTTTTGCTATACTATGGGCAAAATGGTCATTTTACTCTAATTATGAGAATTTTTTATTTTTAACTTTATATTTTATGTTATTTACTTAATTTAGGATGTCCCAAAACTTCTCTGAGCATTCAAGCTTCTCTTCTGGAGATTTGGCCTTTTTAGGATTTTCTAAATTAAATTAGGGCTTCGAATCAATTAGGGTTTCTCTTATTCATGAAGTGACTCAAGATCTCATTATCTATCCGTCGCTAATACTTGGGTTTGAGCTGAGTTGTTACATAACACATCAATCCGAACAACTTACTTAGATTTCTCATTAAAAATAAACGTCAACCAAACGCTTTTCTAATTCGACCTCCAAATTAGTTGATTGGATGCCCAAGGGCAAGACATGTCATTTCCAGGTTTAACCTCCATGCCCAAATACAACACATAACACTTAAGTATCACATTCTAATCACTTAGGCATGTTAACATATGCATATCGAACATAAACATTAAATCTCACACGGTGGTGTAACCAATTCCCAGGGCACAAAGGTAGTTGAACCTAGATCTTTGATATCAATCTGTCTCGCCCTCAAACCCAAATAAAGAAAGGAAACGAAGGAACTTAAGAATAATCATGAGACCATCAACTTTTAAAGACAAAACCTATTTTAAATTGAAGAGAATTTCAATATAAGAAATGAATATTCGAGAAGTAAACTTTCGGTGCTTCAATTTGAATATAAGAATGACTCAAAAAGAGTTAAAATTGAAGAAAATAAACCAGTTTGAAAATAGGAGCAAAACTTAGAGAATCCGAAAAATGCCCTAGCAGACAGACTGCTCGAGAGGTCTAAGGACAACTTGATCGATCTAATGCAACTGGCAGCATTTTCAGTCCACTGCAAAAAAAAAAAAAGACCACGTTAACACCGCTTAAGGAGTCTATGGACCGCTCAATCGGTCTTCCTCCTACACTCCTTTCTTTTCTTGAAAATTTAAAGCCCCAGCACTCAACCAAGCTTGTTTTTATATAAAAAGGACACACTTGTGCTTTGAATAACCATAAGATTTGATAAGGAAAAAGATTTAGGACCTTTATACTTGCTCCAAACAACCATCACCCATCTTTAAAAGGAGGAAGGTTCTAAACATTTGAATTATCATTGAGGCAACTCCAAAACCAATGAGTATATCAAAAATTACTTTCCAAAAATCTCCACGTCGATCATAACACATTTACATTCATCCAAACACATGAAATTCATGGCCATATGGCCTTACAACCTCAAGATTCATAAAATTCGATAGTTCAAAATACCAATACATAATTCAACCAATTCACAACGTATACATGGAAGCAAAGTCAATCCCATACAACAAAAATAGCCCAAAAATACACTTGATTTCTTTTAAGGCATAGTCGCATCATCAACACCTGAAAAACATGAATTTAAACAACGTGAACCGAGGCTCAATAGGATGCTAAACAACCAACATAAATCATGTTTGATATGCAACAATTAATTTTATATTATCAAACCCAACTCAAGAGATTCAATTTTCTCATAATTCAATCATAACCAAATTTTCATAAATCAATCAATATCAACCAGTAAATATATAATTACCAGACAAAATTATCCTTTTTCAGTCATACTGAAGGAGATGGGCACCTCTGCTGCCTTTACAGGAATTAACCAGAGGAATATGGGCGCCCATTTATTGCGCAAGTTTTCGGTCTTTTACCGATAAGCTAGTCGAGCGCACATTAATTCCAAAAACTCTTCAACATATACAACATATCATCTCAATAATATTTGCCCCTCAACCATTACCCATGGTCTTCACCTACACAATTCATGTATACACTACATGATCAGCAATCCAATTCTCAATAGCCACCATAAACTTTCACAATTTCCATATTCAATAAGATTTTATACAAAATTCCCAATTCAATCATACTTTTCCCAAATGTTACAACAAAACCTTTTCATGGATTAAAATCAATTTCAAATCTCAAATCAAATCTCAATTTTAACTTTAATTCTCAACCATCTCATCTATAAAGAGTATTTCTTACCCAAATCTAGGGTTTTCCATATCTCAATAAATTTCATAACATTTTCATGACAAAGAATGAAATTAATCACATATACATCACACATATTCATAGAGGGATTAGAATCCTACCTCGTTGAGTCAAAAATCACAAGACTCGAACACCCGTGGGGTTCAAAATTCGCCGAATCGAATTTCTACTTGGTTTGATGTGTTGCCCTCGTCGAGTAAAGCAACATTTGATCTTGTGATTTGGCTTGGTTCCAAGCTTAGAGTCTTCAAATGAAAGAGAGACAGAGAGCTCCAATGTCCTCCAATGGGGTTAGAGAGAGAGAGCGAAGGCAAGAGAGAGGTAAAAAAAGGGGGGCAGCCACTAGGGGAAGGGAAGCTTCCCTTGGAAGCTTTGGCACAAAATCTTAGGCCACAAACTCAAACATGTCTGAAAATGCCCCCAAATCATCAATGTATTGAATCAATGAATATGCGTTTAAGCCATACCAAAATTAATATTTTAACTCTATATTAATTTAAATAGTTTATATTTTCAAAAAATTCAAAATTTAAAAAGTATCCTCGAATTAAATTCTTAGGCCTCCACGCACATAGCTGGGTCTAACAAGTCTTGTTAAAAAGCTATCGAGTTCACTGGCCACACACATATCTATATATATAAAGCATACATGTCCAAATATATTACCACACAAGTAAATTATTACATAAATATTTAATTACATTAATTTAAAACGGAACCGAGTCTCACACTATGACTGGCATGATTCTCATCCTGAGGATATTTAGGCAGCACAAACAAGCTCGACCACATCATCTACAAAAACATACATCATCCATAAGAATACACATCATACAAGAATGCATACCATCCACGAGAACATACAAGTATACATTTCATTTGCAAGTCTACATATGTCAAGCATGCATGCTATCTACAAAGTAAGTGAATGTCCTGCATCTTCCGTTCTTTCAACCTCCTTCTCTTCTTCTACCTCTTCAGATCTATATAAAAAAATATTTAAAACAACATATTGTCCAAAAATACTCTTTTGGATGCATAAAAATTAAAAATAATTTATTAAACAAAAGATTAATATTAAGAAAATTGATACCAGAAGGATAATGTTGGGTGTCTAACATCTTCCAAACTCGTAACAATAAATCCTTGAACCTACCTTTCATTTTCTTCACAGAACAAAATGGAAGTCATTTCAAAATTAGGTTCGGCTCATATGCCTTTTCAAGTAAAAACCATTTTCCTTGCATCCTATTACCTTTTCCAAATTAAAAACTTAATTTCCAAACCTTGCATCGTCTGCATTGAAAATGGTTTTAAAGTGAAATGTAGTGCTGGTGTTGATTCTCCCATTTCTATAAAAATACAATCTGAGAACCACTTATAAAAAATCGGGGCACAACAATACCCATACACATGAAAAAATAAAGTCGCAACTTAAATTTTGAGAAAAATCAACAAAGACAAAAAGTGGGCCACTGATCAAAACTTACCATTGAAAAAGGGTTCGGGGGCTACAGTACGAGATGGGAATGTGTTAGGCACCGATTCTCGCTCAATCGTGATGTTGGCCTATACTCATCACTTTCGGTTGTTGTTTTAAGTTTTTCAAAAGTATCAAATACAGAAACGGAAGTTAAAGAGAGATATTCAAAAACAAACAAGGAAATCAAAAATTTTATCTAGCATGCTTCAAAAACAAAAAACAAATCTATTTAAGGGATCATGCGGAAAGTTATTGTATGGTTGTACCTAACATGCTTTATTTATTGAGAAACAAAAAGAAACAATATTCGAAACAAGATTTGAGTTAATGATAAAAAAAGAAGGCGCAGCCGTAGCAACCAGAGATCACAACCACCATATAATAGGAGAGAACCTCTTGGATGTGAAAACTAAATGTCGTGGCTACTACTACAAATGAAATAAAGGTCATGACCGTGGTAACCGAAGGTTGCGACCGTTATATGTACACATTCCAGAATGATTTCTACTATGTATAGTGTGTAGGTGTGTGATTAGTGTTTAAATGTGCCATTTAAACCCTTAATTTACACTAGCAAAACTTTTATTTTTGTGTTAATAATACGATTTTTGAAGTGTTAGCAAAGCTAGCATCGAGAGAAAGAAAAAAGAAGAAAAATGCAATAAAATAACGAAACTACCGGAAAAATTTCGCTAGCTATTTTCGTGCAGACGAGCATTGCGGTTGAGAAATTAGGGTTGCACAAATTTTAAAGCTATGTCAAAAGCGGACGCTTATAAAAGAACGCAAAGCAAGGCATAAAAGGGGACAGTAACATGTGAAAAGGGGTGGTGGCTCCCTCAGAAGGTCTTCTAATTGCGTGTTTGGCTGCAAACTCTGCATCATCACCTACACCCATGAGCAGCTAAACATCTTTCTTAGACTTTTAGATGAAACCCTAACCAAATTATGTTTGAAATTTGTATTTGATTGCGAATTCTATTCTTTTTACTCTGTCTAAACTCTTGACAAGTTTTGCATTTTCTTTATAATAAATATCATTGGCTTTGATATTCATTTTTTGTGATTGCGAGTATCGAGTTATACAATATTTTATTTGTAAACGTGATAAAAACGTGAGATAAATTATGCTTTGTGATGATGAGTTGTGCCAAACTTGTTAAGGGCAACTCGTGCCGCCGAAAATAATCTATACCAAGTTTAGGTCTTGTTAATCCTCTTGAGAAGTTCATCAAGGCTTGTAGCCATAAGGATATTATGCGAGCAAATAATTTAAGTTCATAATTAGTATAAGTTCATTTTTACGAGACTATGATGGATTTAAATCCCTAAGACTTTTTACTTTTATAGATCTTTTAGATTAGTTATTATTATTTTTGTATCATTCAAATCAATACAATCTCATAAACTCAATCAACTTTTGTTTCAAATTAATTTCTGGACTAGTTTGAGAATACCGCAACTTAGTTTATTTGTTCCCATTAGAACGATATCTAGTCTTAACTACTATTATACGAAGTAGTAATTTTTACTTAATTTTTAAATATTTATTTTTAGTGCAATAACAACTGGCATCGGTGTCCATAATATACTATGATTTTTTTGGCATTTTTTTATATTACAAAAATATTTTAAATGCAAAGAAAAACAATAGCATGCCTATATTGAACGAAAACTGGCATTCTATACTTCGTAAAAATAAATGAAGTAAATGAAATCCTAGTCATAACATTCCTAAAGCAAGAGGAGAAGCCGGAATAGATTCGTTACAACGGCACTACAAATACCTAGAGTGAAGGGATAAGGGAAGGGAATAAAGCAAAGATGGTCAACCTAGTCGTCGTCTCAGTCGACCGCATTGGGCCAAAAAGATGATCAATTCACTAGGGGTACTCCATGCGGCTGTGAGATCTCTAACTCGACTTGAATGACCTCGAAAGTGTAATGAGAATAATATGAGGTAGGAGGTATCAACCGGGTAAGATGAATCAGGCAGAGTACAAGAGTGGGTATATATTTCGTTAGTGTTGAGATCCCTTTCTTCTCCAGATCTTCCTCTCAAATGGCAAAAATACGCGAGATATTTATAAATTTTTTGAGCGCTGACGACCTCCTGTGACATGCTACCACAAGCCAAAAATGAAAAGTGCTACAGGAAGACTCGATCGTGAGCGTCAAAGGTTGCGACCACGAGAATCAAAAATAGTTTTGTTCCTATTAGTTTCCCGCAACAATCAATTTTGTTTCCTAAAAATTTTAACAATAGATTTTCAATTGGTAGGACTGTCAATATACATAAGCCTTGTCTTTCCAATCTACAAACAAACATGGAATATGATTATATAAGATGTGAGAAGTTTTCAATCCCATGAGATAACCAAACATAAAAATAAACTACAAATGGAATTCCTATCCTTTAAAATATACTTGGCCATTACGCATTCTTACCCCATTCTTTCTATTGTTGTTGTTGTGCCTTTTTTTTTTTAAATTTATTTACCAAACGTAAGTTTAGACTTCGGAAAAGAGCATAATTCCAATAACACCAACACGAGAATGAACTATGAATTACCGGATGTAAAGAGAAAAAAAAGGAAATGAAAAATAAAGGAATAAAATGAAGTCAAAGAAGTCATAATCATCTTTTCCCTCATAAGATTACAAAATTATGCAGAAAACGAATGACTATTTTTCATAAAGAAGCAAAAAACATATTTTGGTTTAGTTAGACAAAGAACGTAAATAAAAAAAAAAGGAATTAGGTGAGTATTCATATTTATTCAAATTTTTAATACACATGCCACCCATTTTAAAATAAAAACAGGTATAATAATACATTGGAAATGTTAAATACACGTAACAATACATTGAAAAAGTGAGTAAAACGGGTGATTAAAAAGCACTCGAAGCAAAAGCCCTCCGAACCTTTCTTCTCTCTTGCTGACCGTATTTGCAAATAAGGCTTCATTTGAGATGTAATGCAATGTTGAGAGCTGAATGAAACCAATCTGATTTGTCAAGCTTCCGCAGAAGGTGGAGGTTCCTTAGGTTGGGAGGATTCTGTGCCATAGTTCCAGAGGTCCTTGAGCTCACCTCTGATCAGACCCAAAATGACAATAAGCCCTGACATACAAAATAGAAATGCATGGAAGAAATTGAGAATGTAATCCAACAAAAATTTCTCATTCCACAACTCACCTCGTTTGTGATAATGACTTATTTGCTAATTTTGTTTGTGTTTATTTTCGTCCATTATTAAACTATTTTTCATCGTTTCATTAAACTATTATATTTTTTCGACTCCTCTTATTGAGAGAAATCAAAATAGTAAACCATTTTGACCAAAATACGAAAAAAAAAATATTAGAGAAGACAAAAAGAAGCCAAAATAAGCCGATTAGTCAAATTTTATATTGTTTATTTTTGTCTTTAGCACATTTTTAATCTTTTGACCATTTTTTTAAAACCTTTTTGGTTACTTTCATTGAAACCATTTGAAAAAGTAAAAGGTTTTATCCAAAAGATAAAAAAAAAAAGCAAAAATTTCAAAATTCATCTTTTGATCAATCTCTGCTTAAAGTGGCAATAGAAAACCAAATAATTAAATAAATTACCTAATGTACACGGGACAAGGTATAGGAGAGCAGGTTGACCATGTCCATCCATTAGATACAAGCCCAGGTAAGTGAAAAAGAGGCCTACATTAAGAAAACGCTCCATTAGTCTTTACAGAAAAGAAAACCCATCCAATATTGTGCAATTTTCAAAATGCAGCCACCAGGAGAGGAAAAAAACCAAAACCAAACCTCTCAATGAGTCAAATTATGCTCAGTGCCACTTCAGCTGTAAAAGCCGTGAGCAAGGATTCTGGACATGTATGACTAAATAAAGCAACATGGCTAACACTTGATTTAAGGAATCATCATGGAAAGAAACAGGTTTCACTGAAAACAACAGCACTACAGCAGAATATATGCCACTGGTTTCTAACACTTCCCAAATCAAGAGTAATGTTTGAGGAAAGGACACTGGCAATATAACTAATTAGTCACCTCACCATTCATCGACTAATTAAACAAGTAACTTACCAAATTCAGGACCAAGCAAACACCTACAGACAGGGATTTAAATTAGGGGTGTAACCGGTTTGGTTTGGTCGGTTTTTTACTAAATTTATAACCGAACCGAAATGTTCAGTTTTTGTAATTGAGAAAACCACAACAGACCGATTGTGTGATAAAACCGCAATGGGCGGTGTTTGATCGGTTCAGTCAGTTTTGATTCGGTTTGCAAGTTGCCTGCGGAAAAGCCTCTACAGGCCATCAAAATGTTCCACATTTTTTACTGAATGAGCAATTTGCTTGGAATATTGAGAAACTGAATGTGGCTTTCAGATTCAGCCATAAATAATACAATAAATCTTCTGTCAAATAGCTACTAAATTGAACTTCAATAAAAAACTAATAAATACAAAAAAAAAAAGAAAGAAACCATCCCAAACGTATCCTAGGGAGTAGCATTTTGATGCCTAAGAAACTAACAAGAAAAATATTAATATTTTGCTTTCAAGTTCTGTGGTTCAGGGGAAAAAATAGAACAGATCAACATGGCCGTTTAATGTTTTTGAAGAAATCTAAAAATAAGAGTATCCAAAAGGACTTCCACAAAACAAAAAAATTGAAATGGAAATACAGAAATCAAACTCACAATTACATATAATGTATGTAACACTATAACTGTTTCAAAATCACAACAAAATTAAAATCTGATTAGAGTGCATAAATCTTTTACCTCTTTTAAGTTGGGATATGTTTGAATCTTGAGTTATAATTTGAATCCTGAATGGAGAGAGAGAGAAAGGGAACATTTTGACTCAAGAGAGGGAGAGAGATGGAGAGGCCGAATGGCCGATAGCAAGATTCCGAGAGAGATACTTGAGACAGTGAGGCCAATATAACTTTCTCACCGTTGAAACTCAAAAGAGAGCAGCAGCAAGGAACTAGAGATTCTTCCAGATTTGTCTTTTAGGTTTCCCGTTTTTAGGTCAAACTTCAAGTATAGATGATGATTAGCTGCAAAGACCAACTGGCAACTGGAGTAAATATATTAATATAACTCATTAGTGTTCGGTCGGTTTTAAAGGAAAGGATTAAGAAATTGCCACTGAACCGAAAATCTTAAAATTCTAACATTTAAAACCGAGCTCTCCACGGGAATTGAAATAACCGACCGAAAATTGATCGGTTCGGTCGGTTCAGTCATTATGAAAAAACTTACACCCCTAATTTAAATCCCAGCTGGTTGGTACTGAAGGTTCATTTGATATACCCCCAGCCTTTGGTTTTTACCTCTCTGTCTCAGATCTAATCTCCATTTTGGCTTTTTTGTTCCTGCCGCTCAACAACTCCACCTATATCAGATCTATGCAACAAAGATCTAGTAGCTTCAGGCAACGGAAAAACGCGACGGTGGAACGGCACAGTGATGGGGTGGTGGAACATGTAGATCTGGTTGCTTCGGTCCAATGGTAGGACGACAAAAACCACCAGAAATGGTTGCTTGGTCTTCAACACGTGGTTGGGCAACAAATCTGGGAACTTTGAGCTCGCGCGTGAGAGAAATCAACATTACCAGCCACCACCATATCCTTGTTATCCCCACTTTGGACTGTGAAAATATATTATTGAAATATTTTTCCATTATTGAAATTGTCAAAATATACTATCCTTATTATTGATATTTTCTCATTATTGTGATTTTATTTCCTAGTTAGTCTATTACTATCATGGTTTCAAAAATCGGCCGTTACCGTTACGTAACGCCGTTACGTAACGTTTTAGGCAGAAACCGAGTCGCGATACGGTCGCTATAGTGGTGCTATTGAATTTCACAGCCGTAACGATGGTTTCGGTTGTGTAAAGGTGGTTTCGGTGTGTAACAGACCGTTACAGCCGTTACGCTATGTGAAAACGGTGCTCGCGACTGTGATTTTCGGATGGGTCCCGATCTTTAGTTTTTGTCCATTCTTTCCCCCTTTTTATGTCTATCCAACTTAGAAAGACACCAAGCAACAGATCTACTCCATTTTTACTCAGATCTACTCCTTGTTTGGTGATTTTTTTTATTTTCGGAATCTTGAGTTCTCGCCGACAGTGCCGATTGCCGACTTGCTTTGATCCTTCATTTCTTCTCTGATTTTGCATTTTCGTTCAATCCGGAAGGTATGTTAATTGATTGATGATAATTGTTTTTGTATGTTTTGGAGTTTCGACAAAATCGGCGCCGTCGAGAGTGGTTCAGTTTGGGGTTGGGCGCTGCAGCAAAGAAGAAGATGAGAATTTTAAGTTTTTTTTTTTATTATTTTCTTTATTTGGCAATTTCGGTTGGAATATAAGAATTTTAACTTTTTTTTTTATTTTCTTTATTCGCCAATTTCGGCTGGGGCGCTGGGTATGGAGAATGGATTATGGAGTATTTTTTTTTAATTATTTTTTTAATTCTCATTTTATGTTTTTAAATTATCTTTATTTCTTTAAAAATTAATAATATACAGATCTATTCATCTATAATTTATTTTTTAAAATTAATGTTGTATTTTTTTATTATTTAAAAATATGTTTTGAATTAATCTCAATCTGTTAATTGTTGAGATCAAAACCATTGGTGATTCTGGTGCTCTTGGTAGTGCTAAAAAAAAATTTTCATTATTTTTTTATCTTTACTCTTTGAAAATTAAAATTACAATTTACAGGCTTACAGATCTAATGATTTATTACTTGAAAACCTTAAATACATGTTTAAAATATATATATATATATATTATATTTTGATCTTCAACATGTATATATTATACATAGATATAAATTATATAATATTTTTGGAAAAAAAAATATTTATTTAAGAATTAAGATTCATACAAACTAATTTTAAAATATAAAAATATATAATATTTGAGAACTATGAGAAAAATAGATTTAAAATATAAATTTAAGATGCTTTTAAAAATATTTAAAATATTTGTTTAGAATCCTTACTAATTCTTTAAAATATTTAAATATCTAATATTTAAATTTAATATAATTGCTAATGCCTAATAGGTATGTAATATTTTTTTTAATATAATTTCTATTAGTACGTTTGTATTTGTTTGATAATTATTTCTCAATATATGACATGTCATTATAATAATTACATTTATTTAGATTATATACAAAGTATCTTTAACACTTCATCTTTATAACTTTTAAAGAAATTAAATGACATTTAAGTTGAATATTATGAATTTATGAATTTATAACACATAATGACATAAATTCACGAATTACTTTAGAAAAATAATTAAAATTGTTCAGTAAAACCAGACTTACTAGTACAAAATTTAGGAAAAATATTAAATCACGTCTCAAAAGTAAACAAAATACATCAAAAAATATTTTAAACTCTAATAAATATAGTTTTAGAAAGAAAAAAAAAACATGCATATTAGTTCATTTTCGATAATGTGCAAAACAAAAAAAAAATTCATGGCTCCAGTAACTGCTACCGTTACGCCCTGAAACTGCGTCATTGCTACTGTTACCGTTACGGCAACAGCTACCGCTATTTGAAATCATAATTACCATTATTAGGATTTCTATAGCTCATATATTTGATGTATTCTTTCATTATAAATCAAGTCTTTTGGTTCAATATGCAATAATAGTAATCTTTACTTTGTTTGCTTACATGGTATCAGAGCAGGATTCCAAATCCTAACCCTAATTCGCCGCAGTCATCTTCCTCTTGTGCTGACGTCATCTTCTTTCACAAATACCAGAAAAACCCTAGTAAAAAATTGTCCTCTGCGTCGTCATCTTCCTTCAAAAACCAGACATCTTCCACCGACATACAAAACCCTAGATCAAAAAACCCTTTGGCCTCGATCTACTCTTCCTCGAGTTGTGAAAACCCTAGCCGAAATCTCCTGTGATAACAGCCAGCACCGACGACTTCGTCGGGTCCCTCTCCTTCTTCGATCGTCTCCGAAACCCTAGATCTACTCTTCCTCAAGTTGCGAAAACCCTAGCTGAAGGCTTCTATGACTACAACCAGCTCCGACGACTTCGTCGAGTCCTTCCTCTTCTCCGATTGTCGCCGTCAACACCCAAAACCCATAGATCGACAACCCTTTGGCCTAAAAAACCCTCAGCCGAGACTCCTTGACTGTTAGTGACCTCGCCGACCTCCGACGACCTCGCCAGTAGTAGAGTATTGGTTTGTTCTTCCTTTCAGTTTGGCTCCTGGTTCAACTATTGGCACTGTTTGGATCTTAGTTCAACTATTGGCACTGTTTGTCTCCTTGTTTTTTTTTTTTTTTGGGTAATTGGCTCCTTGTTCTTACTTTTGTTTGGCTCCTGGTTCTCCCTCAGCACTGTTTGGCTTCTAGTTCTTATTTTTGGGTATTATTTGGAATTAGCTTTGGAATTAGTTTTGGTACTACTGGATCTTGCTTTATGTGATTTAGTTGCTATGGCTAACGAAAAAATTGCAAGTTATACTACCAGATTGGATTGCATGGAAATTCTTCACAATGGGCATGAGTTTCTCTTTTGACTCGAGAATTTAGATACGAATTTTGGCATGTCATTTGGGTTCTCTCGCCTTTCAGTGGTGCTCCAATCTCTTAAGTACCTTCTCTGTTTGAGCAGTTTCAGACCACAGACCATGCAAGTACCCTTTGGGCTCCAATCTCATGCATCTACATGCCTACGTTCTCTTCAGGTTTGCATATTTCTTATCTCACTGGTATTTCTCCCACTACTTGGATATTTGATTCTAGTTCTTCTCATCATATGACACCTAATTTGTCCAGTCTTAGTCTTTGTACTTCCCCGACTTCTCCAATTTCTATTGCTACTGCCAATGGTGCGCTTCTATGTAGGTTGTTTCTATTGGTTCTGTTATTCCTTCTTCATCCACTTCATTATCTATGCCTAATATCTTCTATGTTTCCCAGTTGACTACTAGTTTATTATCTATTAGTCAGCTTTCTGATTCTAGTTTTGGCGTTGCGTTTTCTTTCTCTGGTTGTGTTGTTCAGGATCGGACATCCCAAAAACAGGTTGGGACCGGGCGTAGGATTGGTGATTTATGTGTTGAAAAGTTTGCATCTCCCTTCAGGTTTCTCCTCTGCGGCTTTATTTTCTTTTTCTTTAGATCAGCATTCTTCTCCGTTTTACCTTTGGAATTCTCGGTTAGGTCATCTGTCTAGTGACCACCGAAAATAGTTAGTTCGGTCTAGTTGCTTAGGTAAAGTGTCTGCCAGCGAAATTTCTGAATGCAGTAGTTGTAAACTTGCAAAAATGTGAGAGCTACCCTCTTCTAATAGTACTTTGCTCTCTACATCTCCTTTCTCCCTTGTTCATACTGATATGTGGAATCTTTCTCCCAATGCAACAAAAGGCGAGTCAGTGTATTATGTCTCCATCATTGATGATTATAATTGGTTTTGTTGGATGTATTTGATGTCTCACAAATCAGATTTCTTCCGTATTTATTAGACATTTCATTTTATGGTTCATACCTAATTTTCTACAACTATCAAGACCCTCTGTTCTGATTTGGATGGAGAATATTTTCTTACCGAATTCACGGACTTCTTAGCTGCATCTGGCACTATTTATTAATCTTCATGTTTTGACACTCCTGCACAAAATGGTAAAATTGAAAGAAAACATCGGCACATTCTTGACACAGCTCGCTCCCTTCTTTTTTCATCATCTGTCCCTGCCACTTTATGGGGAGAAGTAGTTCTTACTGCAATATATCTTCTTAATCGCATGCCTACACCTATTCTTTCTGGCATTTCTCCTTATGAAAAATTGATGGATCACCCTCCTAATTACTCTTTGTTACGTGTTTTTTGTTGTGCTTGCTTTGTCCTTCTTCCCAAAAGAGAGCGGAATAAACTTAGTGCTCGTTCCGCTTTTTGTCTTCTTGGGTTATGGTATTCAACAAAAAGGATATCAGGGCTATGATCTTGTATCTAAACGCCTTTACGTCTCTCGTCATGTTGTGTTTCTTAAGTGTCTCTCATATTTTACCGTACCATCCAAGTATGTGTCAGTCAGCAGATTATCTAGCGTTACTCTAGTATCTATTTATGGCAATGATTCTTTTGCTGTATATTGTGACTAGCTGTATATATTAGTTTCCCTTTTAGTTAGATATGCTTGCTGTAATTACTAAATATCAGCCATATAATTAGCTCCGTAATGGTTATATAATGGGAAGAGAACCCTCACAATGGGTATCGAATAAAATTGACAAGATATCAGAGCCAAACCTGTAAACAAAACCCTAGCCGTCGCTCTCTTGGTGTCGCGTACTCACGTCGGCAACTCTGGTGGGTTCTTTTGTTTGGTTCTCTCAGGCGACCTCAGTGGTCGTGTCGATCCTGGTGCTCGTCGGTTCTGGTTCTCGCCGGTGCTGGTTCTCGTCGGTGACTTTGGTTTTTAGTTCTCTTGGGTTGCAACTCTCTGATACTAGCGTCGGCGCCTTCTTCTTGTTTTTTGGTTTTCCTGTACACGAACCCTAGCTCTCAAAACATCTCTGGCTTTCGGCGATCTCATCTCACCCCTTTGACGACCTCGCCGACCTCCGGCGACTGTGGTTCCTGGTTCCCTTGTTCAAGTCGGCACCTTTCTTGGTTGCGCCGACCCTTGTTTTTTGGTTCGCTTCTCTGGTTCCCTTGTTTTTTGGTTTCTGGTTGCGCCGATCCTTCCTGGTTCCTTGTTTTTTTGCTCTGGTCTTCGGCTTCTCTGGTTCTTACGCCCTTGCTCGTGAGTTTGAGTTACTGTTTTGTTTTGGTTAAGTTTGTGTTATTTTTTTGGTGTTTGTGATTCATCATGTCTACAAACGAATTTCTTGGGGTCCGATTTACTGGAAAAAATTATTCTGCTTCGGAATTTCAGTTTCAACTGTTTGTTATGGGCAAAGAGTTATGGGGCCATATTGATGGAAGTGACCCGGCTCCAACTGAGATGCCTAAATTAGCTCAGTGGAAGGTTAAAGATGCTCGAGTAATGTCATGGATCTTAGGATCTATTGATCCTCAGATTGTCTTATAT